>PVJD01018417.1:0-14533 GCA_004026545.1 Mormoops blainvillei | reverse complement strand
CTGGCATCAGTAGGCAGCTGGAAGATTGGCTCCTCATCGGTTTGATCAATCTTTCTGCTGTTGAAGCCTCTCAATGAGTTGAAAGTGATTTTCCCTGCTGTATATACAGGTAGGAATAGAATGCTTTCAATTTCTAGTACAGCGACAGCGGCACTCTATCAAGTTGTTGCGTTGCATAACCATGAGCGCGGGGCAGAGCGTTTCAAGTGCACGTGGAGTGATGGCGATGCTTGACTGTGATCTGTCTTAGCCTTGTTTGCCGTGCGCTCCAAGTCAAAAGCACAGCTATTTCTAGTACATTCGTTCTCCTCTTCCCTCTGGGGGTCTGTGAAATACGGAAAGCCCCCAGGGATGGTTAAAGGGAGCACTGCAAAACTGCCGTGATTAGTTCGGATGCCTGAGGAAGCTAATGCCTAGCCAATAGATATCACATGGAAGCCTCTAGGAACATGTTTTCACTCTTCTTAATCATAGTTCAGACAACTTGTAAGTTCTCCTCTGTGGGACCCAATGAAGAGCACTGGCCTTCAGACTTGATGGTATTAAGTCCTGGTTTTGATTCATAGCAATAACTTTGCCAAGGCATTTTAAGGGGGGTTAATTCCTCTTCCTCCTACAAAACCAGAGAATACAACCTGAGCTGGTGTACAAGCAGGTGTCCAGGCAAGCCTTCACATGGAACATTCCATATTTTCATGTTGTGTTTTCACCCTGACTCTATGTGGAGAGGGGCAATGGCATCGCCCAAGGTCATCTGAAAGTCAGTTGTAGGGTAGGGCCTTCTGCACCGCTTGTTCATATCAAGGGGAGTCAGGTAGACTTAGAAACAGAAAGTGGTGTATTGCTTATGTTGTCTAGGTGTGTCATTTTCCAAATGAGAAGGCTGAGACCTACAGAGATGAAGTCGTGCTTTGAGGTCCCAGATTTTGTTAGTATTGACTTAGACTGAGATTCAGGGTCTGTTTTTATTTAGGTGTTAGAACTCACTCGTGTGTCTAGTTTTGATTGACTATTTGTTGAGCACCCATAATGTGCTAGGCAGGCAGAGTACTAGGTCCCAGGAATTGAAAAATAATTTGTATAGATAAAATTTTGCTCCCATGGGGCTTACAGTTAGGAGGATGAGGTACATAAATAGGTAAGCAAATGCATACATATTGCTATGATGGAACTAGAGTGGGTGTAGAAAGTGATGGAGTGCCGTTTTGTAGGAAGCATTAGGGAAACATCTCTGACACTACATTCAGGAGAGACATTAAATATGTGAGGGAGCACTTGTGTGGCCCTCTGGAAGGGGACCATTCTAGACAGAGGAAATAGCAGTGGCAAAGGGCCTGAATTCCTGTTTATTCTTTTTAACTATTCATCACAAAAACAAGTGTGTAGAATTTATATATTTTCTTATAAGTACATCAAAGACTCCCCTCCCATCCCCTACAAACATATGAACTCTTGATTAATGTCCTTGAGTGATTAAACGAGGATCAGCTGTTTAAAATATAACAAGAGGGGGTGGGTGGAAATGTACATGATTGTAAACTCTTGATGCGCCCAAGTCAAAAGCAGGCCTAGCATCCACCGTGTAGTCATCCACCTTGTCCTCCTGTAGGATGGGTACCCTGGGAAGGAAACTCAGTGCCTCTCACTGTGTGCACCTGGGTTATCTGAGGAGTGAAATGATACTCTTCGGGGCCCAAAAGTTGGCTCCCAGTTCTGCTTCTCATATATCCAGGGACCAGTGCCAGCAGATAGGGAGGGATAACATCCCAATGCAAGGTATGGAGTTCCTACTACCACACAAACAGAGGCAGCATTTTTAGGCTAACCAGGGCATTCTTCAGAGTTAGAAAAGACAACCTTTTATTTCTGCATGCAAACAGAACACCAGCGATTCTAGGCAACAGAGGTAGCAGGCGTTCGACTCAGCGTGTGTGGCATTCTAGCACAGGGGGTGTGGCCAGCTGGCTCCTCCCCTCTTATAGCGTTTCCGTGAGACGCGGGGTTGGGATGTTCTCAGCAGCCCCATCCTGTGCTCATCTAATTCAATTGGGTTTCTATTCCTCATACTGGATAGATTCTACAAGGGGTACAAAATAATATGACAGTTTCCTTTCTCTGAAGCGGCTCGTGACAAGGCGGGGTAGAAATGCAATGGGAATAGGCACAGGGAGGCTGGGATAGTGTGCCGCAGGGTCGAAGGAGATGAGGGTGGGCTGGGATCTTCCAGGGCGCATTTCGAACAGGCTGGGCTGAGCTAGTCTTTGAGGAACGGGTTAAGAATCAAATAAGGGGAGGACAAAGCAGGCCAGGTAGAAAAAGCGAATTTGAGCATGACTTGTTTTATGAGGAGGTGAAGAGACTGGCCTCAATGGATTGGGGGCTGTCTTTGGCATAGAGGGAGCTATGGGTGAAAGGTTGGGGTGGTTTGGGAGAACTGTGGTAAGGCTTCCGTGCCTAGCAGAGTTGAGTGGCGAAGAGCATGGGCCATGAAACCTTCCACTTAACCTCAAACCCTGGCTTCAACACGGACTAGCTGCCTGACCTTGTCATTCTCTGTAACTGCTCGGAGAATCAGTTTGTATTTTAAATTGTTTTTAAAATGGAAAAGAAGGTAATGTTACCTGAGTTAGAAGGTTGCTATGAGAATTAAATTAACATATGTAAAATTCTAAGAAAATCTCTAGCATGTAGTAAGTACTCAGTAGTCATTTATATTAATATTGAAATCACAGTTTGCTTGGAGTGAGGATGCAAGGGGCTCACAGACAGGTGAGCCAAACTGTCAGTCAAGGGAGGAGAAGAGGAAGAAAATCCTGTTGCGGAAGGCATGCGACAGCGCTGGTGCGTAAGGCGGCCCCCGCCCGGTGAGGGATAAGAGGGGCCTTTCAGCGGGGCAGGGGCCGCGAGAACAGGGAGGAAGGGGGGAAATTTGGATTTATTAGGGAAAGGAATGGACAACCCTGCTCTTGAAAAAAAAAAAAACTCACCTCCTTAAACATCCCCGCTTTAAGACTCACTTAGAGGAAGTCAGGGGGAGACAGAATAGGTGGGGGTTGGGGGGTGGGGCAGGGACGGCTGAGGATACAAACATCCCTCCCACTCCTGGCCAGCCCAGCTCCTGGTACATGAACGAAGCCTTTTCCAGGTGGAAAACTTTCCAGAGCTGGTTCTGTCAATCCAAAGGTTACAGGGATGGTGCGGAATGAGGAGATCCCAGTTCTCCCGTCTCGTGGGCCAGAAGAGGGACATTTTGGAGCTTCTCTTAATTGTTCTAACCCATCTTCCTGGCTTCAGTCCTAACCAAAGTGGCAAATATTTCTTGCGGTTTTTCTTTGCTGAAGTCCCGCACAGAAGGTTCTTGGAGCATGCTGGCTGGCCTGAGGGGCGGGTGGAAGGGAGAAGTCGCTGTTGGCTCTCTCTGTAGACGAACGTTGATGCACAGTTCCCGAACTGGAACAGCAAGAGAGCCCACATGCTGGCCAGACCCAGTTCTCTCTGGTCTCTAGCACGACACCCCAGGAATCAGAGCATCGACCCTGCCCCAGTGAGCATCACCCAGCTCGGTCGGTCACCAGGGCCTAGGGTGACTAGCAAGGGTGCAGTTGATGAGTAAGGGCCCGGCTCTACTATTTTCGATATCACCTCTGAGATGAATTGAGTGTCTGAAGACCCGCCAAATTGCAGGACTCACAGGCTGTCATCTAAACTGTTACATTCAGTGAAAGAAAACAAACTCCCTGTCCACTGCCTGCCGCCTTTGGATTCTGGGGAAGCAGCAGCTAAGCCAATGGAAAGAGGAGAAGGCAGCCAGGCCGTCCTCCCCTTGCCGGATGAGTGAGCGGTTTAAGAACCCGCAGGACCCTTGTTCTCTTGAGCAGCACAGGTGGGCTGCAGCGGCCTCAGCAGGGGGCAGAGCCTGGCAAAGGAGCTGGGGAGACAGGGGCTGCACCAGACATCTGCGTGTTTAGAAATGCCTCGTGGGGAAGAGTGTGTGGGACCCAGCATTTCTAAAAGGAAGCCTTGATATTTTTGTCGTCTTATGCTGATTTCACATCCTCCACTGTTCCTCTAAGCTCGATGTTTGCAAAATTCTATAGCGGCTTTTGGGATCACTGTGTACAAGGTTTCACCCCGGGTTGAAACCTGGCCCAGCTGTCCTTTGAGTTCTGTGTGGATGCCCCTTTTCCATGGAATTTTTGACGGAGACCTGCTGTAACAGTGGCCTGATAAGGTCAAGAGTGAGAGTTGACAGAAATGAGAGCCAGGTTCTTTTACTCAAAAGCCAGTTGGCTGTAGGGTATGAAAGGCTTCTTTCTGCAGCAGACTGAGGCACTGAAGCGGTTGCTGATTTCCCCAAATAGCTCAGGAACCCACGTGTGCCACACGCTTGAGGCAACTAAGCTCTCTATCCCTGTTGTCGCTGTGGCCATGGAGGCGACCCCCACAGCCCTCCTGCCTGGACCCTTGGTTGTCCAGGCAACTGGACTGTTGTTTCTGGTGGCCCGTGAGACTGGACACCCTTTGAGTGGACGTTGATCAGTAACAGCAAGGTGGGTCATATTCAGAAACTAAAGGGAGTCTTTGTATGCCATAGATGTCCAGAGAGGCCTGCACAGGTGACAGGTGTACAGAACAGCTCACACAATCATGGCTGAGTCCTTGGCACCCCTTGCCTTGGGAAAAGTAAAGGAGCGACTCACATTTTGTGTCTTGCTTATTATACCTAAATAGGATAATCTTACCACAACTATTTCGACTGTCATAAAATGTCTTTCCAGGCCATGAAGATAGTGTGTGTGTGTGTGTGTGTGTGTGTGTGTGTGTGTGTTTCTTTTTCCTCTGAGGTGCTTTGCCTCATGTTAGGTAATTCTTCATTATACATTCATTTGGTTCTCTGTTGCCCTTGCAAGTTTAACAACCTTAAAAATTGGATGCTTCTCACTGGTTCTATAATGAAGTAGCAATTTGTCTCCAGATCCAAAGCCAGGTGTAGCAATGCTAATTTGAAGCCTGGCCCTGAGCATCAGAGGAATGTTAAATGTTTCTGGCTACAGGAAATTCTTAGATATAACAAAAGGGGCGGAGGGGGGATCTCCATTTCTTTGAATAACATATGGAGGTGTGAGGAAGAAATCATGGTGAACACCTTTCCTTCCATCTCCTTCCTCTCCCTCTAAGTGAAATATTAAATTGAGGGTGGGAAACAAATTGTTTTCTCTTATGTGACTATTTGCTGACTTTTTACTATGTGTCAAGCACTGTGGATTGTCTGTTTCTATTGTTTCATTGAAATTACCAGATCCCAGGAGAAAGGGCTTCTGTATCTACTCTTACCTGAAAAGCAATGACCCCCATCTTCGGGACAGTGAGTGCCTTTCCGGGACCACACAGTTATTCGGTGCCCAAAGTTTAACCTAGATCTGCCTGCTCCCATATCCCATGCCCTTAGCCACTGGATCCTACTGTTTGAGTTTGTCTTTTTTTCCCCACATTAGGAAAAATTAAAAAATTCTATGAGACTGAAAGAGGCTAAAGAGCTTTTCCAAGGACTCCTGGCCTCTGGGTCTCAAATCCAGTGGGATTCCCTCGCTCTCCTCCTGGCCCCATAATCAGCCCTGCTCTGACACAGGCCCACACTGCATGAGCTCCCCATTAGTGTCTCTGCTTTTCATTTAACTGGGGTCCTGATCACAGGCCTCCACTCTGTTCTGAAGGCCATTTCTATAGCAATAGTTATTGCATTAACTGAGGCAAACCCCTGGCTTCACTCTGGAGTAGGCATCCTGGCTGGCTCTTAGTGGTCCCCCTCCAGCATTTGTAATTTCTCTTTTCAGGGGCCCTGCTTGTGAATAGAGCCCCCTAGATGGAGATTCCTTTGTTTCAGGGTCCCATAATTGTCCCCTTCACTTGGTAGGACACCCTGAACCTTTATTGAGGAACTCCTGCCACCAAGTGCCTGCTTGAACATCAGCAGGACATTGGGTTAATTCTTGGGGGCTGCTCTTGGGGGCCATTGGCACAAACCTGTGGTGCTAGCTTGCACAGTTGGGTCGGGTTTGCTGCATCCTGGCCCAGGGAAGTGTCCAAGTTTCTCTGTCATAGGGAGATTCAGAAAAGAGAATGAGACGATGCTGAAATTTAGAGGGTGCTTTTCAGTGGTTGAGCTAATTGCTTTTTTGATTGAAAGTCAACTTGTCCTCTATTCCAGAGGCAGTCATTGAAAACTAAATGTTAGGGAGGCTGTGGTCCCTGGACCCCCTTGAGTCCATGTGATACCACGGTCCTCAGAGTCTGTCTATACCCAGCGCAGACTCCGATTTCACTGGGAAGCCCGCAGCAGGCAAGGCAGCCCGGAGAGAATGTTGCAAGAAGACTACCAGTTCTTGCTCTGAGGGCAGTGTCCTGGCTAGTTGTCAGACATGAAGAAACAGCACTGGAATTTGAGTCCGATAACCAGGGCACCTGGTCCCTCTGCCACTTTGTGTGGCTTTGGGTAGATTGCAGCCTGTTAGTCAGAGCATCTTTTTAAAAAAAAATAAAGTGAAGAGTATGAATCGCTACCTTGCCCTTTACAAAAAATGACTGTAAGGATTAAGTTAATGTTTCTCATCAGGGGGCGATTTTGCTGCCAGGGGACGTTTCACAAGGCCCAGGGGTACATTTGGTTGTCACAACTGGGCTCAGGAATTGCTGCTGGCATCTAGAGGACAAGGGTCTGGAAGCTTGCTAAACACAATTGGGTGACAGCCTCCCACTGCAAAGAAGCATCCAACCCGAAATGTCAAGAGTTCAAGTTAAGAAATTAATTCATTTAATCCGTTTCAGATACTAGGGTCTAGCAACAAACAGACTGCACCTTACTCTCACTGAGCCTACAAGGAGATAAGAGCAGAAAACGCCATAAACCATATAACTTGCACCTGCTGCTCCCCACCGGCTCCACCCCAAACTGGCTGAGGGATGGCTACCACAGTCCCCTTCCCAAAGAGACTTGGAGGCCACAGGTTAATTCTTCCCAAAGTGCCAAGTCTCTGTAGAGTGGGCGCTTTGGCTTTACTACAATGTGTGACTAGAGGACACCCCTGGCCCCTGACTCCCTCCCCATGGGATCAGGCCAGATCTCCAGTAGGTGGTAAGAGGTAAGACTGGAAACACCTTGGGCTTGAGCCTGAGCCTGAGCTCAGCCACTTATGAACTATCTGAACATGGATCAGTTGGTGATTAGTTTGAGCCTCAGAGTTTTGACCTGTTCAGTTCAAACATAAATTGTTTTGTATAGTTCATGACCTACGTAAGAACCGAATGGCAGTAGTAGTAATTGTGGTTGTTACTGTAGGTGTCATAATTGGTTGTTTATTATTTTATTAATTATTATTATGATATCATCAGTAATGCTAATATCATTTTTTGTCACCATGCTATAAAACTGACATTTTTTTTTATGTTAAAAGGGATATCCTAGATTCCAGTGATTCTCAACCCTTGATATCTGATAGAGTCAATTGAAACTCTTTTTTAAAGTATCAGTGTTTGAGCCCTACCCCATGCCCACTGAATTTATTTCCCTGAAGGCGGAGCCCAGGCATTGATTTGTTGTGGTTGGTTTGTTTTTCTAAAGCCTCCCCTGTAATTCTAATAAAAACCCAGGATTTATTTGAGCCCCATGCTAGCTTGATCAGAATCTAGGCGTACACCATCCCCATCTTAGGTGGACTTTATTTGGCCTCAAAGTGGGAGCTCTATCCATGGCCTTGTTCTCTCTGCTGTCCCCTATTCTACTGGCCAGTACTAAATGACCACTTATGTTTTGCTTCTCAGGGGGAATGGAGCTTCAGTGCTTCTCAGAGCCCTCTGAAAACCAGGTCTGTGGAATTCCCCACTTGGCCTTGAAAGAGAAAGGAGGTGATGTGCTGATTGAGTCAGAAGTGAAAACGAGCACAGGTTATGGAGATGGGAGGCTAGCTGTGTCTTTGGGCCGATTTATCAGAGCGTGAGGACTCCTGTCTTAGGGAAGCCAGGGCTAACCCCAGTGTTTTTCTTACTGTACTGTTTGAGAGTCTGACCCGGGGGAATTACTTTGAGCTGTCATTACTACAGATGAAAATATAAGGCCTTTCATGCTATCCCTGTAGTTAGCATAAATTAAAGAGTAACTGGGGTCCGGGTAAAAAACCTCATACAAAATGTACCAAACGGACCCTTCTAGGACATATCTGGGAATTAGTAAAGCGAAACAATTTCTACCCTTCCCTTGCCCGCCCCCGCCACACACACACAGACACTCACTCACTCACACACACACAGCCCTTCTCTTCCTGTTTACCACACAAAGGTGGGGCAAAATCAGGTGGAATAAACGATCTGGATTGATTTTGGAGGGGAAAAACATTTACTTATGAAGTGACAAGAAAATAAAGCAGCAAGAAAAACAGGTCCAGATCACACTCAGTTTTGCTGAGGAAAACAGGAAAAGAGGAGCAAAAAATGAGGCTTAATTTTAATGAAGGGAAATTTGCTCCTAAGCGGTGATTTCAGGAAGTGGGAGTGCGTGGGCTTCAGAGAGAAGCAGGGCTTGCATTCTATTGTGATGGACGGCATGTTGTTCTTTAGAGAAACAACCTAAGCACACAAAAGACTAAAAAACAGGAAACTATAGAGTGTAAAACAGACGGCTGCAGTGCAGACAAGAAGAGACCCACTTTCTTCCAAGATGAGTTCTGTGGGGGTCGATTAAGGACATGCTGTCCTCACTCTGTAATTCCTGTTTTTCTTCCACACGAGCATTTTGAACATGTGAAAGATGCCACATGTTGTGGCATCATCTCTCTTCCCTAGAGTGACTTGATCGATTTCCCAGTCTTGTGGTCATGGGCTTCAGAGATGTGTTAAAAGCCTCACTAACATTTATTACCAATTAATATAATTAAAGTTATATATAAATACACATATATCTAGTATACTAAAATAGAGATGTAGAATATGTGTAGAACATACAAATATATACATGGGTGTGTTATACATCAATGATCTTACTATTTTTCGGTATGTTCTACATTTCAATTGGTGTTAAAATTACTTCAGTGGGAATGGAGTTTTGCTGGAGTAAAAGGACAAAAGGGGAATTGTCTTCTCTTGTTCAAGTTAGCAAGTTAACAAGGATCAGAATACAGTAAGTCCTCACTTAAAGCCATTGATAGGTTCTTGGAAACTCATTTTTTTTTCAGACAGTCACAAACATCACCAAACTTTTAAATAAAAATCCAAAACACTTCTCATATTCAACATTGAAATAAATGTGAGGTATACATATATTTAAGAAGATAACTAAAAGCAGGTAGCATAAGTTTTTTCCAACATGCTTATTCCAGTTTAGGGTCACAGATGGCAGAGCCTCTCCTGGCTCTCAGAGTGCGAGGCTGGGCCCACCGTGGGCAGGGCCCCCTCCCATCAAAGGAACACACACACACTCAGTCACTCATTCAGACTAGTGGGTGATGGGGGCCCCCCAGCTCACCTCTCATTCATCTCTCTGAGATGTGGGATGGAACCAAGTACCCAGAGAAGACCAGTGTGGGCACAGAGAGAATGTGAAAGCTCCACCCAGAGGGCGGCCCCAACCTGGGATCAATATTTTTCTCGTCAATGTGATAATGAAATGGCATTGAACAAAACCATGCTATTCAAGTGCCTGCTGTAATTACATTTGTACGTGTTTTAGTAGAATTGGCTTTTTAAAAATTAGGTGAGAATGATCAGTCCAAAATAATGCAACTTAGCCATCTACTAGTATTTTGATGGGTGAGCACAGAGGGCAAAAAAAAAAAAAAGAATGTTCTGATATCTATTTATGCCAACTCAGAATGTTTAGCATTTCCTGTCAGAACACAGTGCAACACAAAGTGCAAACATATGAGGCTTCTCCTACCAGAGACTGATCTAGCCAGTGCGTCTGGAGACCTCAGGCCCAGCACTCCCAGCACTGGACCACTTAGCAGAGAGCCTCTCTGCACCCAGGGTGGTCCCAGCTCTCCTGGAGGACAGTCCTGAGGAAGAGGGCATATGCAAAGTTTCAAGTACTGGGAAAGTAGAATATACTGCTTGCAAATCTTAATATAGATACAGAAAAATAAATTCTAGAATATGTAGAGGTATAGATGGAGGGTATATATAATACTCTACATAAACCAAATATATATATATATATATTTGCATCTATAATGCTACATACTTTTCTATAGATCTATAATACTACAGATATAATTCTCTCTCTATATTGAACATGTATATATACACACATCTACAAATATATATGTTTCTAAATATATATCTGAACTATAATTTGATTTTTTGTGGGCAAGATAAAGTTAACATTTACTGCCCTGTTGAAGAATAAAGTCATACCAGCTTTATGCTAGCTTGAGCCTGGTTGACATTTTAAGACTACAAATCTCAGCGGAGTAAGGCTGGAAGCAGGGAGCTGTACCCGCAGCAGCCCAGGCAACCCGCAGAAAGGCGAGCTGGCCGGGTGCGGTCCAGTTGGGATGGCTTCTGAGCAGCTCCTTCAAAAATTATTTTTCCCCCTTCCCATGAAGTGGTGTTTTATACAGGCCCCAAATTCCTCATTGTCTTAGCCTTTCTTGATAACTTTACACAGAAAAGTTTGTCTTCATCTTGATTCTAGCCCTTTATTCTTAGATAATTAATTTTTTCACTTTGACTGAGCAGAGGCAGCATGACAGTAATTATAGTGGTGTCATGCATCCCTAACTTCTTAACTTCTTCATTTTATTTTCTTCTCAATTTTCCCGCAAATGGCTCACACCTTGGATTTGAGCAACATGGAGGAAATCTCTTTAGACTGTGGAACAGGCAGGCATCAGACAACATTTGCAGGGGGGAAAAAAAGACAAAAAACACCCTTTTCAAATATTCAGGGAGAGCCACAAAATGCTGAAGTAAATCCTTATCAGGAATTTTAATGAGCAAAATAAAATATGAAATCTGTGTGATTAAAATCAAATCTTCTCCCTTCTGCTCAGCCAGAGCGGCTGCCAAGCGGAGACGTGGGCAGGTGCAGGGGCCTTTCGTGTTTAATTACTGCCAGGGCTCTTTCTCAGCTCAAAGCGCGCTCTCCGAAGCCCCCACCGGGGTCATGAAGAACTTGAGAGAACAAATAAGCTCCCTTCTGAGTGATTTAGAATCTTGGACAACAAACAATAAACATTTTAACTGAATTGGAGAGATCCAAGCCAGTTGGGCTTCATATTTGTGTCCCGGTTGGGGTGGGGGGAGGAAGTGAAGTTTGGGGGAAGCTGGAAGGTTGGACCCCCGTCTACCATTCCAGGACCACCCCTCAATGGCCACTCAATTCTTTTGGTTGTGTCTCCTCCTTTAATTTCCCCCACTGTCTCTCTGTGTACCTCAGACACACAAGCTTGGGAGTTGCATGGGAGAGCATTTTTCTTGCTACTTGTTGTAACTAATGGTAACTATTCTTGGGGTGCCTTTTGGGAACATGTAGTTTTGAGACCCCTATTAGTACACTGTCTGACTTTTCAGTTCAAACCATATTATCTTTTGATTTACATTCAGATTTATTTTATTTCAAGGCGTGATTTCGTCACCTTTGTCCTTTGCGAGGAGCAAGGGTGTTTAGTGTGATCCTTCCATTTGAAGAGAAGGCCAGTGGGCCGTGGAGACCCTCTAGAAATCCAGTCTTCTGTTTCTCAGATGAGGAGGTGATAATTGATATTTCGCCCCCAGATACCCCTGTGCAGACTGTGAGACTGGTGTAGCTGTGGCTCATGCATTTCCCCAACTGCCTGGTTCTGAGTAGGAGCGAAACAGGAGGTTGGGCGGGCTTGGCCCATGTGCCTCTGTGTACTTGGGGTATGTAATGTGCTGTTGGGAACTTTCTCAGCTCTGCTGTTGAGTTCAACCCATGCCATGTGCCCTGAAATTAGGTGTTATCAGCAACCTTCTATTTCATTCAATATCTATTAATATTCATTTAATTTGTACATACCAGGTCTTGTGCAAGTAGTTGTTCAAAAATACACCATTTATAAGTGTGCAATCATTTATTCTTTCAACAAACATTGGTTGAGTAGATATTATGTACTTATCATTGTGCCCATCTCCAGGAGCAAAGCAGGGGGCCGGTGGGGAGATGACCTCCTGGGCTAAATTGGTGGCAGAGAGGGAAAGAAAATATGCTCATAACTGAGGGGTTTCAGACCTGGAACCAGGGGCACTGGTCAGTAGGTTGGAAGAGGAGAGTGGGCAGGTGCGGCTCACTCCTGCACTGTTGGTGTCAGCAATTGGGTCAAGGTGACACCTACTAACATGACATGCCCAGCAGGTCTTGTGAAAGACTGAGTGAGGACTATTCTCGAGTGCTTAAACAGCTGACATTTAAAAAAACATGCGATTATTGATGTGGCAGCTTAACCAGTGCATATCAGAATTAACCGGTACAATTTACATTAAAAGCAATGCAACTCCGAAGGACCTAATGCAACCTTATTGAGTGCGATGACTTGGATGTTGAGGCCTAAGCATCTGTGTTAGAAAAGGGTCCCCAGATGATTTTTTGCATATCCCTGATTGAAAAAAATGCTGCTGAAGAGCATTATGAAACACATATGTGGGCATTATGTGTTTGTGTGTTTATGTGCATGTGTATCTGTGTAATCCAACTACAACATATTTTAAATCTCAAACTGAGTTCTCCAACACTGACCTTTATTCTCTGCCCAATTATCATTAGTCAGTTGCTGTTTAGAAAATGAAAACTGATTCTGATATTGGTCTGAACAGAGCATATGTAAGTGGACAAATATATATGCAAAGTGAGAAAGATCATGTGATAATCCTGGAGCTATCAGCCCTCTTTAAATAAGTTTGAAATATTGTCTCTAACTTTTATTGCTTAAAACTAACAGCTCTCTTTCATGTGAATAAATAAAAACTGATGACATGTGTTAATATATAATCACACGTGTAACTTTGAATATTTTTCCATCAGAAACCTTCTCTTCGGGGCTACAGTTTTTAAGACTACGTGGCTTACAGATGCCACCCTCCTCGAGTTTTGTGCTCAGATGCAGTGATCAGAAACACTTCTATGCACGTGTTTGAAATAGACCTGCAGGCATGTTCCATACTAGCCAGCACCCTGCAGGCGTGGGCACAGATCTGAGTTTCTATTAACTGCCTGGTACTTCGTACGCATACCTGTTAATATACATTTTAACTCAATTAGAGTCAGTAGTTAATCATCAGTAATATAGAGTAATAAGACTAATGGGTGTTTGCTGCACAGGAAACAGTGTTGAGAAGCCTGATTCTATGCTTTTGCCATAACCAAAACTGCTGTATAACACTCCGGTGCAGAGCAGCTCACATTGTGAAAATGTCTTTTCAGTCCTCTCAAAGGCCAAATCCTACCAAACTGTAAATAAATATTTAGGAGCCCGTGCACAAGCTCATGCACTCACATAAGCGCACATGCACGTGCACACACACACACGAGGGGACCTGTTCCTAGCCTCATAGGTGCTGACAGTCTGATACAATATGCCTTTTGAATATACCACCCAAACCAACCATGAATAAAAAAAGGCAATGCTCTTTTGTAGAGCTTGTTAAAATCCAAGGGGGAGTAAAGCCTTTGAAGCTGCCTTTCCTCGGTAAATGCAGTACTTACCGACCTTCTGATGGCTGCAGGGGCCTGTGGCACCTTCCGCATCCAGGCAGTGCTCGCCTTTATTCCAGGAGCCGGAGAGCAGTGAGGGAATGGGCAGAAAAATGAATACATTGTGTGTGTTGTGTTTTACAGAGTTTCTTCCTCCCCTGTCCTGAACCGGCCTGGTGAGGCTGTCCTTGTCTCTGTGTGTCTGGGCAGGCTGATGGGCCCATAAAGCAGTTTCCCTTGCAGACTTCTCACCTGGCAGAGACATGGGAAGAAAGAAGGGATGGAGCAGACCAGAGACAGCGTCTGCTCTAAAGTGCAGGGGGCTCATGCCTCTTATTTACACACTGGCGAAGATAGCTGGTTGTTTTCCAGAGAAGAGCGTGACTTAAGAGTTTTTATTTTAAAATATTCAATGAATATTTTATAAACAAACATAAAGATAGATCTATGTGTATATGTGTAATATATATTTTTATATATTTACATTTAAATATATATTTAATATATAGATATATAGATTTATATATATGTTATACATATGGTGTTAGCATTCTGGTATTGGTAAAAATAATCACCTTTTAATTTATGCAGGAAGAAGATGATGACAAGAACAAACTCTAGATGTTTATTATATGCTATAGACACTCTGATACTTGCTTCATGCAAATTATTTAATTACAACTAGAAACTCTGAGTTAGATAGGGTTATTATTCCCATTTTATGTGTAAGGAATAGATCATTAGAGAATATCTAAAAAGTTCTCACATAGAATGAGTGGCAAAATTAGGACTTTAACCCAATTCCATCAACCTAACTTAAGGTCCAAGGGATCAAAA
>PVJD01018416.1:0-14521 GCA_004026545.1 Mormoops blainvillei | reverse complement strand
AGATGAGGATAATGAGATGAAGAGGCTAGCCTGGGTCATCAGGCAAGATCCAATGCAATCACCCGGGTCCTTGCAGGAGGGAGGCAGGAGGATGGGAGAGAAGGCGTGAGGTGGGAGCCGGTCAGAGCCAGGCGGCTGAGAGCCAAGGAATGCGGGCGCAGGGGAAGCCGGGAAAGGCCCGGGGCAGTCTCCCCACCCCCCAGCTGCGGGAAGGTGCACAGCCTTTGATGTCAGCCCTGTGAGACCTGTTTAAGGTTCTGACCTGCAGAACTGCAAGGTAATGGAACTGTGTTACTTTAAGGCACTACGTTGTGGCAATTTGTGACAGAAGCAACTGGAAACTAACACGTTCAACTTCGAGCAATATCTGGGCCACTTCCTGGCACTTGTAGTTGCACATCTTAATGTGTTTTATTTATTTATTTTTTAAAAGATGTATTTATTTATAGTTAATAAATAACTATAGATCTATATAGTTTATTTATTAGCTACCTATAAGAAATCTCCCATAAGACTGTCAGCTGATTTCTCAAAAGAAGTTTTGCAGGCCAGAAGACGCTGGCAAGAAATATTCAAAGTGACGAAAAGCAAGGACCTATAGCCAAGATTACTCCTCCCAGCAAAGCTATAATTTAGAATCAAAGGACAGATAAAAAGCTTTCCGCACAAGAAAAAGCTAAAGGAGTCCATCTCCACCAAATCAGTGTTATACGAAATGTTAAAGGGTCTTCTTTAAGAAGAAGAAGATAAAAAACGTGAACAATAAAATGGCAATAAATACATATCTATCAAGAACTGATTTTAAAAAGTAAAATAAACAAACGAGCAGAGCAGAAACAGAATCACAGATACAGAGAACGTTTTCATGCTGCCAGATGGGAGGGGGGTTGTGGGGACGGGCAAAAAAGGTAAATGGATTAAGGAGTACAGATTTGTAGTTACAGATGAGTCATGGGGACATAAAGTACAGCCTAGGGGACAGAGTGGCCAAAGAACATACACGAGGTCTGTCCAGGGAGTATTCAGTCATGTAATAAGAAAAACGGAGGCATTTATGGAAGAAGTTAAAAGACACAAGAAACATTGTACATAGGACAAGATGCCTCAGTCCCCTTCGAAGTAGGCACCTCAGGACCCCACACGGCTCTCCCAGCGTCTCTTCCACTGTTCAAAACACTCTGCAAGACCCTTTGCTGGGATCAACATCAGCTGCCCCGTCGTATTTTTCTGAATCTCATCAACAGTCCGAAATCTCTTCCCTTTCAAAGGTGATTTTTAGTTTTGGGAAAAGCCAGAAGTCACAGGGCACCAAATCTGGGCGGTAGAGGGGCTGAGTCACCTGGGTGATTGGATATTTGCACAAGATGCGATGCACGAGCGGGCGTGTTGTTGTGATGGAGCAGCCAATGCCAGTTGTCCGTAGCTAAAGACATTTTCATCATGTTGCCTCTCTCAACCAATAAAGAACATTGAGAAAGCACTCCTTATTAATTGTTCGGCCCGGAGGGGCAGACTCCTGATGGACAACACCTTCCCAAACAAAAAACACCGGTTACCATGGCCTTGATCTTGCAGCGACTTTGCCACACCTTCTTTGGGCTTGGAGAACCAGGCAACTTCCACTGGGACAACTGGGGCTTTGTTCCCAGGTCACAGCTGTAGACCCACAATTCATCATCTCCTGTTATGACCTTTTTGAGGAAATTTGGTTCATGGGTAGCCGTTTGAATCAAGCCATTAGCAACTGCAGCATCACGTTCTTCCCACTCTGGTGGCAGAAGCTGCAGAATGAATATTGCGAGGACGTGTTTCGTGCTGAGATCCTGTGTCAACATCTTGGACACAGTAGTTTTTGGAGCCCCCAGATCAGCTTCTAGTTGTCCCACTGTCAGTTGCGCTGATCTTTGTTGATGGCAGCCCTTAGAACACGTTCGACGTTCTCAGGAGTTCTGCTTGTTGCAGACCTTCCAGACCATGGGTCACTTTCAACAGATTCTTGACCATCTTTGAAGCACTTGTGCTGCACTTTTATGTGTGCTGCACTCACTGCAGCATCCCCTAAATCCTTCTGAATCATCCGAATAGTTTCCGCTGAGGAATGTTTAAGCTTAACGCAAAATTGGATGGAGATTTCTTGGTCTACTCGCTCAGTCGTTTCGAACGCAACAGCCTCACAGTGCACATGCTCACTCACCAGCGTCTACTGCCCCCCACGGGCTAGTACAGTGAAATCGTCACTGTTCACTCATGCACATTCCAGTCCATTCTCCCTGGTGGCCAGGTTACACTGATATTGTACACACAATTCTTGTTCTGTTAAAAAATGGCTGGACTTTTTCCGGACAGACCTTCATATATTCCTTGGACTAGTACAGAATTAAGGGATCTACTTAAAAGTTTTCTTAATTTTCTTCAGGACCCTGATGGGTTTGCAAAGGAATTTAATTTCACTGTTAGAACTAGTGACCTTGCCAATTCTGACCTATGCTAATTAATGTACCTACCGGTATCTAGGAGCAATGCAACAAAATTACTAAATACGTTTCACTGGGAAACATTGTAAGAGGAGTCTGTTTACCTTAAGAAGTGTTATAGAAAACTGAAATAAAATTGAGAAAGAGGAAAAAAAAAGAAGCAAGCATTTGGTTGCTCTAAGAACTATAAGAGAATGTTTCCCCTTCTCTTTACTAATAGTTTAGGACAAATTGAAATAAACATAAAAGAGGAAATTACTAAGACCCTTGTAAGGTACTGGGGCTACTTTATCTGTTCTTAATCCTTCCCAAGTAAGTTGCCTTTCTCCTTAAAGTAAAGTTTCTGTGCAAATGGTGGGGATAGCTAATCAACCAATGACTGATTTTATTTTATTTTTTTATTTTTAGACAGAGGGGGAGGGAGGAAGAAAGAGAGGGAGAGAAACATCAATGTGTGGTTATCTCCTGCGCACCCTCTACTGGGGACCTGGCCCACAACCCAGGCATGTGCCCTGACTGGGGAATCGAACCAGCGACCCCTTCAATGGACTGATTTTAAATGAGAACTTGTCCAGTCCACCTATTGGAAAGATCAAGTCAGCCAATCTATTAAAATAACTATTGATAATACATTGCTTGGACCTAATATTTGCCAATATCTTTTAAGACCTAATGCCCTCAAAGGAATAAAGCCCATTATACATGATTACTTAAAAAGGGGACTCTGATTCCATGGATATCCACTGTAATTCTCCTATCCTTTCAGTAAAGAAACCAAACAGAAAAGGATGGAGATTAGTACAGGATCTCAGAGCTATAAATAAGATAGCTATTCCCAGACATCCTGTGGTTCCAAATCCACATCGTATGTTATCATCAGCCATTCTTGTGGATTTTCAATATTTTTCAGTAATAGATTTATGCAGTGCCCTTTCCAGCATTCCAGTAGAAAAACACAGTCCATGTTTCTTTGCCTTCACCTGGGAAGATTGCCAGTTTACTTGGATTAAAATGTCCCAGGGACATACAGAGAGTCCCACCTATTTCTCCCAGACAGTAAAAGCGGATATAAATAATTTTAAATTTTCTAAAGATTTCACTCTAATTCAATATATGAATGATTTATTTTTTATGATCTAGGACATTACCAGACTTACAAAAGGACACAAGTTGCCTATTACGATAGCTAGCTATAAAAGACAAATGATATCTTTTAAAAAGATCAAAAGATAAATTTTTGAATGCGAAAAGAAGTTTCAGTGTTGCCTGCATCAATTACACGGTTCATCTCCTATCTAAAAGTGGGCTACTGGCTAACCCTAAAAGAGTCAGACAGACCCTGTCCTTTCCTCTTTCAAAAACAGGAAAGCAGCTTAGAGGATTCCTGCTTTTGGGACTGGATATTATCTCAGGTGGGTTCTAATTGTTTTTCTATTAACGGTCCATCCTCTATGTGCCCTATTAAAGTCAAATTGACCTGATCCAATTCAGCGAAACCTGGAAGGGAAACAAGCAGTAAACCCCCTATAAAGAATTATTTGAAGTTCCTGCTCTGGGGCATCTTAAGTATAAACTTTCTAAATTTTTACACATAAAAATAAAAAAAATGCTTTTGAAGTTTTAACTGAAAAACACAGAGACCATCATAGACCTTAGGGACAGTATAATCAGCAATCAGACTTGGTGGCAAAATGACTCTCTGCCTGCATGACAGCCGTCTCTGTTGTAGTCTGGTGTGCAAACAAACAGAAAAGACAGTATGGACTCTGCTTTGTTTATGCCCCTCATAGAGTTGAGTCTCCCCTGACTTTTCATCACTCAGTGTCCTGATAGTTGACTGGCTCTTGCTTTTTGCACCTGATATATTTTTTTTAACTTGATGTAACAGCCTTAACCCAGCAACTTTGCTACCTTCTTCACAGGATAAAAACATCCACTATTGTGTTTTACCCACTTGTTACTAGGAATCATTTATAGGAAACTGCTTTTTATTTTTAAAATATATTTTATTGATTATGCTATTACAGCTGTCCCGATTATCCTTTCCCCATTTCCATTTGTACCCCCCATTGCCTGTGGCACTCCCCTCCTCCTTAGTCATGTCCATGGGTCATGAGTATAAAAGTTCTTTGGCTACTCCATTTCCTGTACTGTTCTTATATTCCCATGCCTATTCTGTGCCTACCAATCTGTACTTCGTAATCCCCGCCCCTTTCCCTTCAGTCTCCCCTGTCCCTCTCCCAACTGATAACCCTCCAAGTGACCTCCATATGTAGGACTCTGTTTCTGTCTTGCTCGTTTGCTTAGTTTGGGTTTTAGATTCAATTATTGATAGTTGGGAATTGCTTGCCATTTTAATGTTCATAGTCTTGATCTTCTTCTCCATAAGTAAGTCCCTTTAACATTTCATATAATGGCTTGGTGATGATGAACTCCTTCAACTTTACCTTGTCTGGGAAGCACTTTATCTGCCCCTCAAGTCTAAATGATAGCTTTGCTGAGTGGAGTAATCTAGGTTGTAGGTCCTTGATTTTCATCACTTTGAATACTTCTTGCCAGTCCCTTCTTGCCCGAAAAGTTTCTTTTGAGAAATCAACTCACAGTCTTATTGGAACTCCTTTGTAGGTAAGTCTTTGTTTTTTTCTGGCTGCTTTTAAGGTTCCCTCTTTATCTTTAAGCTTTGGTATTTTAATTATGACGTGTCTTGTTGTGGTCCTCTTTGCATCCAACTTGCTTGGGACTCTGTGCTTCCTGGACTTGTATGTCTATTTCTTTCACCAAATTAGGGAAGTTCTCCATTATGTTTTCAAATAGGTTTTCAGTTTCTTCTCTTTCTCTTCTCCTTCCAGCACCCCTATGATTCCAATGTTGGAATGTTTGAAGTTGACCCAGAATCTCTTTAGCCTATCCTCATTTTTTTGAATTCTTTTTTCTTCTTGCTGTTTCTGATTGAATGTTTTTTTCTTTCTTATGTTCCAAATCATTGATTTGATTCTTGGCTTCATCCACTCTATTTTTTGCTTCCCTGTAAATTTTTCTTTATTTCAGTTAGTGAGAACTTTATTTCTGCCTGGGGTTTTTTTTTTTTTAATGTTTTTGAAGAATGCAATGAGTTCCTGGAGTATTCTGAATTTAGTTCTAAGTCCATTGCAGGCCCTTTAAGAGGAGACTCCTGAGAACCCTGCAGTTTCTTCCACCATCCCAACACCGACTGGTTTTTACAGCCAGAATTTATGGGGACTCATCTTCCTAGCACTGGAACTCTGAGCTGGTGGTCCGCTTTGGGGCCGGGATCCCTCACTCCCAAGGTATTTCTCCCAATTTTTACCCACCACTTGTGGGTGTGGGACCACTCATTCTGTGCCTCTGCACCTCCATGCCTCTCTGCATGTCTCTGTGTCCCATCCCTCCTACCCATCTGGATGAATGTGACTTCTTTAAGTCCTTGGTTGTCGGACTTCCATATAGCTCGATTTTCTGATGATTCTGGGTGATATTTGTTTCGTATCTAGTTGTATTTTTGTTGTGGTTGGGCAAGGAGGCAAGCCATGTTTACTTACAACTCCATCTTGACCAGAAGTCTTACAGGAAACTTTTTGATAACAATGACTTTAATTGATTTACAGATGGATCTTTGAAAGATGAACAGAGATCTCACTGAGCTGGGTGTGTGATAACTTTTGTGGTGGATATAATTCAGAGTTCTTATTTACCTGATTAAGATCTGCCCAAGTGGCTGATTTAATTATTTTCAGTCCAGCTCGTCAATTTGCCAAAAATCAAATAGTCAATATTTGCATTAATAGCAGCTATGTCCTTGGTGTTTGTAGCTCATGACTCTACAATGTTGTAGAAGCAATGGGTCTTCTTAACTCTCTCAGGGCAACACACAAAGAATAAAAAATAGGTTTCAGACTTATTTGAAGTCATACAGAAATGAAAACAATGGGAAATTACCAAAACTCCAGAACATTCTAAAACTGCCACCATGAAAACCAAAGGAAATCGTTTAGTTAGTGAGGTAGCTAGACAGGTGGCATTAAACAGCCCAATTACCTGCCCCTCAGAATACTCCTCGCTTCCTATTAAATCAATGAAAGACTCACTTCCACAATTTCAGTGGACAGCTTCGGAGGAAAAAAAAAACATAGGATTTGCCAACAAAAAAAGGGAACCTTTGACCCAGAGAAACAGATATGGCCTCATTCAGAAACCAACCTTATCTAGTAAGAATTCAATTACCTATATTTTTACATGGACACGAGCTAACACAATGGAGTCCTAAAAGAAGATTTCATGAAGTAAACATTCTTTACGTTGACTGAGCCCGTCTATTATCTTTTTGCATCAATGATAACATACACCTGTGACATGTCGGGGCCATTTCCTTTTTTTTGGAGTTCTCACTGCTCCAGTGTAGAGACCACAAAATCCCTCACTGTCATCGTTATTGTGTTAATCGTTAACTACCTGCTATCCTGTACCAACCACTGTAAAAGAAGCACGTGTCTATTCATTTTACTTTTTACCCAGTCTCAGAGATTTCTCTGCTTCTCTTTCATGTCTTCCTAATCTATCGCCAATAAATTTCACGTGACCCTTTAAGTCTTCTGCTTTGATAGTAACATGTGAAATAAGGTGCAAAAAATGACATACTCTAAAGCCTTTTATTGGTTCATTGAAATGTTGCTTCCTGGCAATGGTCAGCAGTTTTGCTGAGATAACCTTATAAAAATCCTCCACGGGTTTACACAATTCTTCCATCGACAGTTGAAAATTCCAAGCTTACAATCAAGACTTGGTCTTTTCGGCAACCTGCCCTCTCTCTGCAATGACCTGGAGGCTTGGCAAGTGTTTCCTCAATGGCACAAAGGACACTCGTCACCCTGACTGCTCATAAAGTTTAAAAAGTTTTAGTTGCTCTGTTCCAAGAACCAAGAAAGAACACCCAATGTTTTCCCATGATATCACGTGAGAAACAGGCTTCTTGAGGTGAGATCGCTCACCCAGGGTCGCACAGCCTGCAGGGGGACTCAGGTGAGCCGTGTGTTGTCTGTGGGTACTTGGCATCTCTGCTCCGTTTTTTCTATGTTTCTTCTTATATTAGAGGGGCTGAAAGGTTAAATACTACCTTTTCCTACACTCCGTGCTTTAGAATACAGAAGTATAGAAAATTCCGCCCTCCCCCTCACCCAGGGGGCCACTAAGTGTCTGTGGGTCCCTATACCAGCCATTCACTCGGATACTTTCTTCTTAGGTGTTCTTAGCACAAAAGGTAGATCCTGGCTCGGGAAGTGACACAAATAAAGGTTTACTCTGTTCTTACTCTTGAACTAAAATACCTGCAGTAACAGTCGGAGTCGGTGGTGGAAAGACCAGGCCTTCCTCTCAGGTGGCTGAGCCACTCCTCCCTGCCCTGGACTTGAACTCACTTACCTGTTTCCTAACTTTTTTGGTTTCACGCTGACTAGACATAAAGAAACTGACTTCACCTTCTCACTCCCCAAGCGACGTCTGCAACCAACCAGCTAAAGGACCAACATGTAACAAATGCTGAGTCGCTTTTGATGAATTAGAAAAAGAAAAGGTGAATAAATGAATGAATGAACGAACGAATGACGGATCCATAACATCTTCAAAGGCTGGAACCTGGGGGTGGAGCTCTTGGAATTCTGGTCACACCTCACAGGCTCCCTGTTCCCCCAGGGGCTGAGACCCATGCCTCAGAGAAACCTTTTTAGAAAAACATTCCTTCCTGCAGTTGGCCTTGGGCTCTGGGCTATTATTAATAATGTTCACGAACGGAAGAATTCCAAGTTCTGTCCAAATTTCTGTCTCACAACCACCAAACTGAATGGCCCACAAGGGCCAGAACTGCCGCGAGTCCATCTCCTCACCTGCCGCAGGTACCGACCCCTTCCGCACCCGCACAGGTCCCCACCCGCCTCAGCAGAGGGAGAATGGCTTTAGTAGCCAAAGGCGGGGCACAGGTTTCTGCTGGCACAGTCAGCTCCTGCCTGTCCCCTTCCCTTAGTTCTAGCCCATTCCTTGGACTCCGCTCTCTTGCTTGTTGTCTCGCCGGCTTCTGTCGGTCACGCTCACCTGGAAAGTCCTGGCCCACCTGTTGTCCCGGGGGCCTTATAGTCAGCCGGTCGCGGGCCTGCTCCTTGTTTCCATGGGACTTTTCTGCGCGAGCCCCAGCCCCTAGGGTGTCCTGGGAGACGGCGCCTCAGAGAAACACACCGCAGTGCGGGGGACGACGGGAGCCTGTGCAGCTGGAAGGAGCGGCCCCTGGTGGGCCAGGCGGGCAGCACGTCAGTAAAGAACCAGAGGAAGTGCGGGGTGTTCTCTGACCGCTAGTCCTATATGTCTCTGCTGCAATTCTGATCCTTAGTGGGCGCCTGAGAACAATGGTGCAACCGTGAGACACAGCGCCAGAGGCCTCATTTTCTCGGATCACTCAGATCCCCACACCTTTGTCTTGCCATACGCAGACCCGCCTTGTTCTTTCAAGGACGGGAGCTGGCTAAAAGGCGAGAGGTGTCAGCTGCGATGGAAGAAGCCTTTGGGGGATCACAGGCACTGCCCAGGGCCCTGTTCTCAGGTGTCGCCTGAAGAGGAGCGTCACCCACACCCAACATCACGAGCAACAGCTGGGACCCTGAGAGTTTGGATTTGCTTTTTTCTAATGACAGTGATGCTGGGCCTCTTGTCCTGTGCTAATCGGCCGTTTGAATATCTTCTCTGCAGAAATGTCTATTCAAGTGCTTTGCCCATTTTGTCAAAATCAGATTATCTGGTTTTGTTGTTTTTGAGTGGTAGTAGTCTTATCTCTCTCTCTCTCTCTCTCTTTGTATTCTGGGCATTAACCACTCCTGTATGGTCTACAGTGTTTTACTCCCATTCCATAGCTCACGCCTTCCCCTGTTGGTTGTGCCTTTCGATGAGCAGTGGTTTTTCATTTTGACAAAATCAAATTTGTCTCATTTTTCTTTGTTTGCTTCTGTTCTCAGTGTCATATTCAAGAGATCATTGCCAAATCCAATGTCATAATGTTTCCCCAGATATTTTCTTGTAAGAGGTTTGTAGTTTTAGATCTTACCTTTGGGTTTTGATCCATTTTGACTTAATTTTTGTGTGTGGTATAAGTGATGGTTCACTTCATTTGTTTGCATGGGGATATTGTGGTTCGACACCATTTGTTGAAAAAGACTGTCCCTTCTCCATTAGTTGTGGTTTCTTTGCCAAAAGATTGTGTCTTTTGATGAATAGAAGTTTTTATGACAGTGTTGTTATTTTTGTTACTTTAGCTCTGTAGTGAGCTTTGAAGTAAAGACGTGTGTGACTTCCAATTTTAGTTTATTTTTGTAAACTTGTTGCAACCATGTGGTGGTTCATTGAGAATCCATATGAATTCTAGAATACACTGTTCTATTTCTGCATGAAAGTCATTGGGGTTTTGTCAGATATATAGAGTTGGGGGTCTTTCCACCACTTAAATAGATGTCTTTCCATTTATTTGTTTCTTCCTTACTTTCTTTCAGAAACATTTGGTAGTTGTCGGTGCGAACATTATCCACCTCCTTTGGTAAGTTTATTTCTAAGTATTCCATTCTTTCGAATGCTATTGAAATGAAACTTTTCTTAATTCCATTTTGGCTGTGTTCATTGTTGCTGCAAATAAATGGAACTTATGCTGAGTGCTGATTTTGTCTCCTGCAACTTTGTTTTATTTTTTTACTTGTAACAGTTCTTTTTTTTTGGGGGGGGGGCAGAATCTTAGAGCTTTTCTACCTATAAGATTCTGTTGTCTGTTAAAAGAAATAATATTTCTTCTTTTTTCTTACTTTGGATGTCTCCTCCTTTACCTCCTTGCCTGATATTTCTGGCGAGGACTTTCACTACTATGTTGAATAAGTGGGGAAATCTACATCTTGGTGTTGTTCACCATCTTGGTAACATTTTGCTGTCTCCGTGGAGTACTGTGTTAGCTGTGGGCTTTCATGTGTGGTGTTTACCATTTCTAGTAGCTTTCTTCCATTCCTACAGTCCCTGTCTTTTGTGAAAAGCATAACCACTTGTCTCTGGAGATTTAATTCACCATGATATTCAATCCACAGGCAGAAAATAAAGTTCTGTTCAGACTGAGAGTTTTTTTTAGATGAAACTTCTCCAGGTCCAAGATCCTAAGGACTAAGTTGGGCCATCTTTATTGCCTAATGAATTATTTGTCAATAACAAGAGGTAAATAAATGCCTTCCACCTGAATATAAATTTCCCTTGGCCCAGAGGTGGACAGAGGGGGTAAGTTTGCCTGCCCCAACATACACGGAAGTTTGCATAGGAGCATAACTTGATATTTTTTAAAGTCAAAGAAAGTTCTAGGAAAGGAGCAGCAGAAGCTTAGGGGAAGAAAAGTTGCCCTGGATGATGAGGTTACAGGACACAAAAGCTGGGAATGTGCTACCTCTGATGATAATTCAGGGATGTCTGTGGAAAAGGCCAGGTATCACCCTCGGTTGATCTGGGGTCAGAGAAGAGACGCGGTTCTCTCCTTATGAATTACCAGCTGAACAAAGGCAATCATCCTTTTGCAGAGGTCAGAAGCACTCATTAGTGACTTTTACAGAGCCCGCTGTGGACTGTGAGTGGCTGAGATCTTTGAGAAAGCAGTGTGGCCCAAGTCCGCTCTTTTAAAATATTGTTTTATTGTTTATGCTATTACAGTTGTCCCAATTTTTTTCCTACTTGTCTCCCTCCCCACAGCGCCCTCTTCTCACAGTCAATTCTCATGCTGTTTTCATGTCTATGAGTGACGCATATATGTTCTTTTTCTAACCCCTTCACCTTCTTTCAACCGGTCCCACCATCCCCTAGCCCACTCCTCATCATCCATGTCCTCTGTTTCTCCACAGAGATGGTGAGAAAGCTCATCCTTTTAGAAAAAAAAAAATCCCGCACAAAGAATAAAGGTGCTGTGGTCTTGATGAGGTACACGATTGCAATCTTCAGTGAGTGGTTGTTCAGTGGCGTAAGTCTGCAGCTCAGAGAGAGGAGGAGGCTGTCTTGGTGCCACAGAGCCCTCCCCACAGACCGCATCAGAAGGAAGGATGCTGGTTTTTACCGGTGTGAAGTCCTCAGCCACTTCCGATTCCTTGACAGTGAGCCCCTCATGCTGCCTATGCTGTATTAGTGATCCTTCTGCCCCCTCTCTGTCATTAAGCTTTGGATAAATTTTTAAAACCTTTTAAATAGATTTGTCGTGAAGGTGAAATGTTTATATAAAACTTGCACTGAGTCAATAAACCCTAAAAAACGTGATCTGACATTGTCATTATTGTTGACTTAAGGTCACATTCCGCACCGGGTCCCACCTCTGGTTGGTCTCATCTGCATCTTCTCCCCAGAGGGAGTGACACCGAGTCCTCAGCGGATGCACGGTGGTTGTGTGTTGACCAGTAGGGGCATGCGATGAGCTAGCACAAATCCAGGCTCTTTGCCTCCTCCGGGAGGACATGTGGAGGGCACCCAGACGCAGTTGTGGACAACAAGAGTGGACAGAGGGACACCTATGTGGGGAGCAACACTAATTTTTTTTTTTATGTCTGGCTTTTCCAAAACAATTTTGAAAGTCTTTTTGAGTATGCATGGCAATACTCCTATTGCCAATAGACTTTATGGCAATAGACTTATTTGCATAAGTTTAGTTCGACTGTTTTTCTGTTTAATAGGATATAATTTAAAACGTTGTCAGTACCATCAAGGCTTTGGCTCAAATGTTTTAGTTCAGACTGATAATTACAGAATTAGGAATGACCTCACTTTTTATGGAGCTAAGTCAGACCTGATGGGTCTTTTAGTTTCTCCTGGAGAAGAGGACGCCACCCAAAGCTGAAGAGGCTGCAGGTGAAGTGTGAGGGTGAGGCCTCTTAGCAGTAGAATTGAATATATATGTTAAAAATTATTTATGCAAACATAAAATATTATTGTACTTAAAATATAAGGTGAATAGAAATACAAAACTTAAAAAAAAACCCCGTTGACATGACTTTTCTTGCAGTTTTCTCCCAGCCCACCAGATGGCGGTAGAGCTACTCGCCAGCCTGGAGCCTCCCCAGTGGGGTCCTGACCCCACCTCAGCGGCACCCACAGCCCAGCAGGGCCCAAGCTCACCATCACCTCTCAGTCCACAGTCCCCCTCGCTCTCCAAGCTGCCCACACTGGACTCCGTCAGCTCCTCCATCCAGCCAGGCGCCTGCCCACCAGAGGCCGGCCCCCTGCAGGCAGCTCCTTCCCACCAATCTCCTTCAAGGAGCGAAAGACCACTCTCCCTTCAGGTCTCAGCCAAGAGGTCACTGTGTCAGAAGTGCTCTCTGCGATCCCCAGACCGCTGGGACTCGAGTACCTGCCCTGGACGCACCAGACCTCTTTCTTCTCAGCCCTTCTCTGGAATGTAATTAACTCCCCCGTGCTGTGAGTTATCTGAGGGCCTGTCCCTGTGACAAGGCAAACTCCATAAGCCAAATGTCCTCATGTGTCCTGGTCTCTGTGGAGATCCCAGGGCCCAGCCGGGGGCCTGACATACCACAGATGCTCAGTAAACACTCATTAAATGGATGACAGAAATCCCCAACTGGAGGCCTGTGATCCTGTGTGACACCTGTAGTCATGATGGGGGAGCTGAAGAATTGGAAAATTTTAGTTTAAGGCAATAGTTAATAAGCCTAGTAGCTAATACACGTAAAAAGCTATTGCTTCGGGAACTGCAGGCACGGCACCCCCTGACTCCAGGAGACCACAAGCGATTGACCTGTGTGCTCCGGAAGAGGCCAGAAGCAATCAAGGTGGTGCCTGAGCCATTGTGCTCCAGGGAGAGACACCCCACTGCCCGGGACACAGATAAAGAAAATCACTCAGGACACAGGACACAGGACGCAGATAGAAAATCACCGGCCGGCGGATGAAAGGATGGTAGGGCAATTGCCAGACTTCAGTTTTTATCTGATTAACCTCTTTCCTGAATTCCAAATCCCTTAACTGCACTTCTTCCTCCTTGTAAAAAAGGCTGGCTTGAAAGGAAATGTAAGGTGGTCTGTTAGCGTACATTACTCGCCGTCTTCGCAGATCGCCAGCCGTCTGGATAAAGCGCCCAGAAAGATTCAATCCCTGTCTCTGCCTCCTGCTTTTGGTAGGGACAGGCAGCATGACCACTGGCTTTCCTGGTTTCAGTAAGAGCACGTTTGTTTGTTTTTTTACAGACACAAAGGCATGGGTGTCAGTATAGCAGGAGGCCATCAAATGCCCAATGATGTCCCAGGGCTGGGTCTTTACCCCTTGTACTGTCAAGAGTGAGGACAGGGGCCTGCCAACAGCAAGGGTCAAATCCCCTTTCACTCTTGGGTATCACAGCTCTTCCCATTTTCACCCTGTGAGTGACGTCTCGTCTCCCCGGGGCCGTGGCAGCAGCCCGTGTCCTTCCTCTTCCCGCTGAGACCTGACCTGACACAAACCCTGGATCCTCCAGCCCAGGTGGAGTTACTACCAGGGGAGGAGGGAGCCCGCCCTGACGTCAAAGGGATTAGGGGATGACTCCTTATCCCCAAGATGCCTGGTGTCTGGGACACCTGCTTTCTGGTGGCCCCTGAAGACATCTCACCTGCCCATGGTGCCCCGAGGGAGAAACGAAACTTCCACTGCCGGTTGGGACAGGAGGACCCAGGGTCTGTGGTTGCTTCCATTTCGGATGGACTGAGTGACCCACGGGTGCCTCCCCAAGCCTAACAGAGGCACCCACAGGGTCCCCTTGTGAGTCTCCCCGTGGAGCTGCTCCAGCTCCTGGGCCCCTTGTTGAGGCCCAGAGCAGACGACAGACAGGGACACAGATGCCTTGGATGCAGCGTCCCAGTGCTGTGATGGGGGACACAGGGCACTTACGGGATCAGCTTTTCGGGCCCGAACCCTCCACTCAAAGCCTCAGGAGAACACTCGCCAGGCCTGTCCTTCGACACCGTGGACACACAGAGCTCCTCCTGGGACAACGCACCCCC
>PVJD01018415.1:0-14543 GCA_004026545.1 Mormoops blainvillei | reverse complement strand
TTGTTTTTTTTTTTTTTGGCAATGGACTGTGAAAATGAAATAAATTGCTTAGTGCTTTCACTGTTAATCCAATTTGTATTAGAAATCAGATTCAAAAACCAGTTAATGGTCATACTACAGTGAGAGAAGGGAGTCCTTCCCTAAAAAGAGTCTTTTTTTGCCTTTTTTTGTATATTTTATTGAGTATGCTATTACAGTTATCTCATTTTTTCTCCCCTTTCTCTCCTCTACCCTGCACCCCATCCCATCATCCCCACACGTCTTAGTTCATGTTTATGGGTTGTACTTACCAGTTCTTTGACTTCTTTATTTCCTATACTGTTCTTAGCCTCCTCTTGTCTATTTTTTTTATCAACATTTTCCCACCACCACTTTCCACAGCCCCATCCCTCCCCACCTCCCACCCTCAATCCACCCCCCATTTGGTTTTGACAATGAGTTTTTTATGCATGTCTCTTGATGACCCTTCCCCTCCTTTTCCCTGTTATCCCCTCCTCCTCCCCACTGTCAGTTTGTTTTTTATTTCAGTGTTTGCTGGTTATGTTTTGCTTGCTTGTTTATTTTGTTGATTAGGTTCCACTTATAGGTGAGATACTGTGGTATCTGTCTTTCACCGCCTGGCTTATTTCACTTAGCATAATGCTCTCCAGTTCCAACCATGCTGTCATGAAGGGTAAGAGCTCTTTCTTTCTTTCTTTCCACTGCGTAGTATTCCATTGTGTAAATGTAAATCAACAAACAAGTGCTAGCAAGGTTTTGGAGAAAAAAGTACCCTAGTGCACTGTTGGTGCGAATGCAGACTGGGACAACCACTGAAGAAAACAGTATGGAATTTCCTCAAAAAAACTAAAAATGGAACTGCCTTTTGACCCAGGAATTCCACTGCTAGGGTTGTACCCTAAGAATCCAAAAACACCAATTCAAAAGAACCTATGCACCCCAATGTTCACAGTAGCACAATTTACAATAACCAAGAATTGGAAGAAACCTAAGTGCCCAACAGTAAATGAGTGGATTAAAGAGAGTCTTAAAGCAGTCCCAGAACAAGGGCATCTGACTGTATGCTGTAATAAAATTGAAATGAAGAAAAAAGTAATACGTCAACTTGGTTTTACTTAATGCATCACATTATTATTTTTAAAGATTTTTATTATGATTATCTTACCCTGGAAAAAGAAGTAAGAGTTAACCTGAAAACATTTTTCACTTATCAAGCTGGCAAAAATTTAAAGTTTTATACCAAATGTTACAGAGACTGTGGAAAATGGACCCTGCTCATGGGATATTATTTGTGATAGCAACATTATGAAATTTATCTATTATAACTGAGGCCATGTGTTCCATCTCATATTCTACTTTCAATTTTCCATGTACCTTCTTGAAAAACGCAACACCTGAAGGAGTCATGTTTAGAAATGCTTATGTGGTTTTATTTGTAACAATAAAAATTAGAAATAATCTAAATGACAATCAATAGAGAAGAAGATAGCATATCATGGAATATAGTACAACAGATGAAAAGGATGGGGTAGATCTTTATGTTCTGGCATAATATGACATATTGTTGAGTGTGAATAGGGATAAGCAAGTTATAGAACTATGATTTTTTATGTAAAAATACTTTGTATTTTCTACAGTTATGTATATTTTATACAATTCAAATATGGGGGAAAAGACCCTAGAAAGATACACAGGAGAAGTTATTTCTACAGTCATTTCTGGAGAAGAATGAAGGGGACCAAGACTACAGTCATGATGAAGGGACTTAGATTTATCTGGTATGTTTAAATTATTAACAAATGCAAAGACAATGCAATTAATGTGTTGCTTATATTATTAAAATTAATATATCAGAATTATTCTAAATATAATTTAGTTTTGAATGCAACACATTGAATAAATGCTTCAGAGAAAATTTTGAACCAGTCATCAATAACCGATGACAAAAATACCCAGTTCATTTTTTTCATAAAATTGTTTTCTGAAGCAATATAAAGCAGTTGATCAAATAATAGAACTCTGCTTCTCGAGTCCATTCTAGAAGACTATAAGGAAAGTCATTATTATCTAGAGTGATAATTTCAGGAGATTGGATCAGTGCAGATCAACTGATTCTTCTGTGCAAGAGAAGGGAGGAGAGGCAAACAGGAACAAGTCAATGGGATCAATGGCAGTAAACGAAGGGATCACAATCACCTGTAAAAAATGAGCACGCACCCTGAAGGAAGCGCCTGCTGAACAGATTCCTGCCAATGTGCCAGAATGAGAAAATTAGGTGAATAGGCAACTTTAATTCCCTCTTTCTCCTTTTCCTTCATCTCTCACTAGATGGAGGAATAATAGTCATTTTGACTGTCCTTAATGTTGATGAATTTGAAGAACTCATGGAGGCAAGTTGGAAGAAACTAGGTTTTCTTACACTGTTTCTTCATGTTAACACAATGAAGTCATCTAGAGCAAGCATAATTATTAAAATTTAGGTTTTTTAAATCATGCTGTACATTCTTACCTTTAGATCAAACTCATCTTTCTATATTACATTATTGTCAGCATTGGGAGTGGTATGATGCAGTAAAACTATTTGGCAAACAAATGAAGTAAGAAGACACATTACTGTGTAGCACTTACTAGGAAGCCAAACGTTGTCAGGTTGCTAAACTCGTTCCACTCTATTTTTAAAAAGGGTGCAGGGCATTATTCCTGACAATGATATCATATGGTGTTTGTAGGAATAAAAGAACAAAAGAGCTTTAAAACTTGTAAATCATTGTGTGACATAATTAACAGTAAGTTAAGTCCAGCTCTGTTTTAGAAATATAAATATTGGGAATTAAAAAGTGCTAAAAAATAAAAAGGTATATTCTGAATATAATTTTGTTCCAAAAGGAAAAGATGGTGATTCTTTTATAAAATATATGTTTAAGCTCAAAGGTTAAAAAAAAAATCATGAACCCAGACACATTTATTTCACTTAGACAAGTTTTATGTAGTGATCATTCACTGTCTTTAGTTTTTGAACAAACACCCCATAAAGTTAAATATAATGGAAAGAGCATGTTAATGAGTATGTAGAAATAAAGGTATAGCATATGTATAGAAATACCTGTTGAAGTTGCAATATCTCTGGAATTCTTGAAGATCTTTCCAATCACTTCAGAGGGAAAGCAAAGAAATACATCAAAAGAAATGAAACTAGGGTGAGCTTTCTAGAAAAATAATTTTAGATGAAAATTTCAAAAAGCTTTTAAGTTCCAGGAGATGCACAGCTGCAATTCTGAAACTTAGAGAAAGTGACAAAAGAATGCCACTAAGAAAAAAGCCTATTTGAGTGAATTTTCCCCTGTTCAGACAAAGGAAAGGCAGAAGGATGATGGCTTTCTGACTGCATGCATGACACACAGTCTTTTAGCTTGGCCTAAATGGATCCACTTGCTGTTGCTGACTCCCAAAATACAAATTGTCACCACAGCCTATTAGCTATGAGGGGTAAAAAATAATGGTCTGTTTCTTATTTTCTGTAAAAATGAAGACAAAAAAATTTGCCTCTACCCCAAAATATGTATAAATCACCGATAATCATCGCAGTAACAAAACTCATAGTGTTTTTGATGTTCCGCATACTGTTCAAACTACTTTATTTTAATCCTCATAGTGACTCTATGAAATATGTACTATTATATGTATATATACATCAATACATATATGCAAATACATATGATTGAAAAATATACAAATATTGATATATAATTTTATATTTGGTTTATATCTTAAACATATTTCCTTTTCATTACTAAAATACTAGAACGTAATTTTTACAAAAGAAAACAATGCATAAAACATAAAATTTAATACCACAATTTATAGTATAAAATGGCATGAGTTCATTTTATTTTTATAGTTTTCTTAATAAATGTATACTGCGTAGATTCCCTGTACATTATATTTTTGTTAAAATAGACAATACTACATTGAATTCAGGTTATAACTAGAAATGAGGCTTGAAAAAACATATTAGTTATTAGTAATTTATCAAATATCTCATTAAGCTTTTCACAAACTGCAAATATCACTTCACCAGCTTTTCATCACTAAACACTTTTGTCTTCTTTCAAAAAAACTTTTTCTCCACCCTGAATGAAAAGGTGCTTTTAAAATCTCTGATTTTTGATCTGTTTATTATTAGTTAATGTCCGCAGCTCATCAGGCCGTTCGCCAGGCGCCCGCGATTTCGTGAACCTTGTGACGGTGGAACTCACAGGATGGAGAAGAGACGAGTATGCACAGCATCGCGTGTTATGAGCTATGATAATGAAGAGTCCAAAGTACCGTAGGACCACAGAGCAAGGACCCTGAACCCAGCCTGGGGCGTGTATCTGTGTATGTGTGTGCAGCCACAGTTTTAGTGAGGATAAGTAATCGGGTGGGGGTAGGGGGGAAATGAGGGCATGTGACGCAGGCAGAGAGCACAGACTGGGTGGAACGCTGTCTGGTCCTCCGGTGAGGCTCATTTGGCGAACAGCAGTAGCTCTTTCCGAACACTGAAGAAGTGGATGAAGGAAGTAATGTGAACTGGTTCACAAATGATAGAATCTGGGGAGTCCCAGGAGTTACTGTGATAGAAGTTGTAAAAATTCCAATTACTCCTAATGTCCAAGATCCTAAAAACTCAGTTTTCATAATTACATTTCATTTTGTTCTAAAATTCCAAATGAAGTAGTTCTTCTTACATAAGAGAATTCTACTAAGACATCAAGATAGGGAATACTTTGTCGCAAATGTCAGGGATGCTGGTAAAAAACAAAAAAAAAGATGTAGAGAAAGTATGTGTCATGATTTGTCTGGTCTCAATTATATATGCTAATAAGATTAAACTTAGGAGCAAGTTAAATTTCTGCTATCTAATACATTGAGCATCTTAAAAATTTAGATTCTTGGACCTCAAATAACTACTTAAATTCATATTAAAATTAGATGCATGAAACAGCCAAAAAAGATTTATGTTGTGAAGATGCATATATATTTATAGAAAACAAATTAAAAATCTAGTCACTATAGCACAATAACCAAAACCCTTTTGAAGGAAGTGGCTAGTTCATAAAATTTACTGTACATTGTCTAAATACTGTAGCTTTCTGGCCGTGGTCCTATTTGTACATTATGATTAGCATACTTCTCAGTAGCAAACCTCTTAATAAATGTAGTAGATTAGGGCATAAAAATGAGATACCTGCTTGCATTGGTAAGTATTTCAGTTTCCGTTTTCAGAGCAAACCCAGTCATTTTTAACCTAGCTCCCCTATCTAGTCTTACTCAAAATACAGAAAAAGTCTGAATTTTAAATTAACATATAAATGACTTTGTGTTGATTTAGAAAAACTAAGCTGACCCTCAGTTGTTTTAACCAACAGTAAATACCAATAAAATAAAGAGTATTTTAACTTAGGGGGAAAGTGTCACCAAATTTTCATTGATTCAGTCAATAAGTATTCACAGGGCATAGTTCTGGAGAATATAGAAAGTTCCTGAACTCAGTGTCCCTATCATGTACTTAAAGATATAAACATAACAATTATAAATGCTAAGTAGCCATTGCATTAGTAAGGGTTCTCCAGAGAAATAGAATAGGATGTATGCCAGGTTGCTGTGGATGTGCTTGGGGCCATAAGGGCCAGAAAGAGAAGTACCAGGAAACCAAGAGAGACATTCAGAGGGAGCAGCATTCACCCAAAGGAGAGCCCTTACTCAGGAGAGAGTCTGGGTGAAGAGTGGGAAATAGTAGTGAGAATTTCAGTCGGCTTTCTTCCCAGATGATTTCATAAACATGCCTTATACAGTACAGTTGTCCATAATAATGTAGGTTCAGATAATCACCTGAGAAGCAGTGATGGTGATAAACCTGTAAAAAACAATGAATGTGGAAAACTTCCCAGAGTGTTCTCCTTACAAAAAAGAACTCAATCAGAAGATAAATCCTATTAATTCATAAATACAATTACTCTTCCAGCTAGGTCCCAATCCTAAACATATTGTGACACTTCATAAGCAAAGAAAGCAATTGAGTATAAAGATTGTAGGTAGCCTTTAAACCAGAGGATATCGCTTAACAAACTCAGGGAATTCCTGTTGAAGACTCCATATATACGTAGAGCAGCCTCCCCGTGCGCAGGCCAGCCTCAAACATAAGAATGCCTGAAGGAGTCCTGTGCATGGGACCGATGTGGGAAATCCTTTGCTGCACTTTCCATCTCTCCCTCATTTTCATTCTCACCATGTCTTTCCAGCTCTGCCAGTTCAGCTTTTCCTCCTTTGTCTCCCCACCGTTCCCTCAGCTTTCCCATCTCTCTTTGACCCTTCTATATTGACTTAGACATTTCTATATTTAATATCACTTCCTTTTTCCACTCAAGTGCCATGTTTTATTTTATTATTATTATTTTATTTTTGGTGAGTGTTATTTTCATTTGTTTTCCCTTCCTTTTTGTTCCCTCTTTTGGAGGGAGGGAAGAATGTCTTTGTACTTATGCAGTTGCCTTTTTTAAAAAAAGTTTATCAACTTTTTATTTTGCCAAAGAAAGACATTACAAAAACAACTTCTATAATTATTATTTTGTAAAAGGAAGAGAATTATAACATCAAAACATAGGAAGGGCATAATCTCAGGATAAAGAATAGTTTCTGCCCAAGGTAGGACAATTAGAAAATGTATGCCAACTTCACATACATACACACACCCCAGCCACCCCACTGTCCTTTTATTTCCCATTTTTCTGCAGAAAGACAAAACATTCACCTGGGACTAGTTATTAGATAAAATATCTCAGGTGTTATTTGGATTCTGTGTCTACCAATGGCCTATTTTAATCTATCCCATTTTACATATTTTATTATTTTCTGGTATTTACATATTTTATTTAGTCTACTTTTAATTTTCAATTGTCTGTCTCCTATGCATGGATTATTAAATTAATTATCAAATCCAAAGCAGGCTCCCTCTTCTCCTTTTTTTAAAATTGAATCTCTTATGGAGATAGATGTAGGTTCAAATGCAGTTTTAATTCAGTATACATGTAGTTGTAGGCAGTAATACAGAAGTCCCATAGTCACTTTACCCAGGATAATATAAGAACATTTTGCAAAATACAATGAGGATATTGAATAGATACAATCTATACATCTTATTCTGATTTTCATAGTTTTACCTATACTCATTTGTGCATGTGTATGTATGTGTGTTGGGGGGTGTGTGAAATTACTTCAATACAATACCACAATTATAGGTTTGAGTATCCACCACCACAAAGATACCCAACAATTCCATCATTACAAGAATTCTTCACGTTGTCCTTTTATAACCAAACAACCTCCTCCCACTGAACTCCCATTCATAACTCATAGCAATTATTTAAAATTTTTCAAATGTTGTAATAATAGAAAAATTAGTATTTTGCCTTGAGATTGGTTTGTTTTACTCAAAATATTTTCTGGAAAGACATCTGAGTTGCTGCATGGATCAATAGTTTGAATAGTATTCCGAGGTATGTATGTGCAATGGATCGTTAGCCATTCATCCATGGAAGAACATCTGTGTTGATTCCATATTACAGCTATTAAACTAAAACTGTTTTGAATATTTGTGTAAAAAATAACAGAAGCACAAAGAAAAGATTTTAAGGGAGTTTTGTCATCATATGAAAGGTAGAGGACCATTATACATGCATATCAGGCTCATCCACCTTAAGGCATTATTTTTATTCTGGTCAGTGTTCAAAATGATTTAAATCCTTTCACATTCATAATAATCCTAAGTAAGTTATACCCCTGTTTTATAGATAAGAACATTGAGGCAGAGAGTCGTTAAATAATTTGCCCAAGGTCCAATAACATGCAAGTAGCCAACCTGGAATTTAAACCCAAGAATGCCTCCAGAGACAATTATAATCACAATCCAATGGAAGGAAGGAAGGAAGGAAGGAAGGAAGGAAGGAAGGAAGGAAGGAAGGAAGGAAGGAAGGAAGGAAGGAAGGAAGGAAAAGAGAGCAGAGGGGCAAACTAAGATGTAATTATTCTTTAACTGTTTGTATCTATTTACTGGCTCTTATGAATTTGATCATGGACATGTCATCTGACCTCACCAGGCCTAGACATATCTAAGGATAAAATGGGGTAGATATCTTTCATTATGTATATGTTGTCTTTCAGAGCTCATTCTTTAGGGTGTACTATAGTTAAAGGAATGCCTGTGTGAATGGGAGCCTTTTGATCGCTAGAGTTAGTAATCCTGCTGGAGCTGGTAAGTCTCAATTTCAGGGCACTAAGATTCATATTTAAATACAAAGCAGCAGAGCATGACACAGTCTATAGTTTATATTTACTTTAAAACAGTATATTTTAGAATGTTTTTATCTCTGACAAATACATTTCCTCTGAGAAATATTTTTGTTCTTCAAGACAAGATTTTTACAAATATTTATGCCAACATGTTCTGAAATAGCATTTCCAAAATTTTATGAGCTATTATATTTATTGCAAAAAGGGAATCAGAATAAAACCTTCTCTTCTCCCATCCACTAAAATTGCATTTTAAAACCAATAATTACAAATATATTTTTCATTTCTTCTCATTTATGCACATGCTCTTTTCATTGGCATTAAAAAGACTGATTGTGTTTTTTGAGTTTCACTTTTTCTCAGAACTTATGGTTTCTTTAGGGCTTTTAAAAAATTCAAATTTATTTCAATTGTATTAAATTGAAGTGTATTGTATAAATGCATAAACTGAAGTTTCTGTACAACTTCAGTTTATGTTTCATTTTAGTGGTGGACATTTTTATCTATGTCAAAAGAGATGAATTCCATAAACTTGGGGCAAAGGTTATATTTTAAATTTTAATGGGCAAGCAAGATACTATTGTGAAAGAGCAACAGTAAATTGTATCACAATCTGTAATAATACTTTACTTCAATTTATTTTTAAATGTTTTTATGATGTAAGAAAGGAATTGCCCTTAAATCACAGAAAATAAAGCTTGAAATATGTCCCCACAGAGAATTTCATATACTTCATAAAAGAAGAATTTTTCAATGAAATTCACCTTTGTTCTGTTCTTGTAGAATCTGATAAATCTTTGGTTGGGAGAAGATGAAGTCTCATATAAAAGGTTAGGAACAGAAATTTTCATCATTTTTCTAATAGTCAACAATTTGACAAACACCATGTATAAATGTTTTTAGAGTATTTTATAGAGTTATTTCTAAAGCACACACATACACAAAGCATAGCAATTTTATGCTGTGCAGTTGCAGACACATAAAAAATTGTTTTTCCCAAAGGAGGCTCTTTTTTTATTAAATGCTATGCCCAATTAAGTTCAGTTAATTGTTTTGGTGTAAAATGAGTTGCCGTGGAGTTGTTTTCCCTGAGGGAGTAAGCAGCTCTCTGGTGTCGGATTGTAGAATAAACAGCTGAAAGCAATCAAACATCATTCCAGCTCCACAAGTTTTTTCACGATACCAAATCGTTTTGCCTAGATACCACTGACTTATAATAAGGCTAGAAAGTGTTTGTTTAAATGACGGGACCTGGTACGGCTTAGCTTGGTTTTTCTAAGTGCCTAAATGCCCACGCTCCAGGTGCCTATGAAGTAAGGGGTCTCACGAGTGTTTCTGAAAACAGGTAGTCTCCAGCAGATTTACCTTGAGGGCAAATAATTTAAATATATGCTGATGATAAACATACTTTTGTCTCATTAATCCCTTTTTGAATATCTTACCTAAGATCTAAAGCAAGACTCAATAAGAATCAAATTATGACCAAATAAATTAACTGTCTCAGACCAAAGCTAAAGGATATTTATAGAATACAAACATAGACATCACTCAATAACATATAAAATATTCACTCATTTTTGTTCAGTTTTCCTCCAGGAGCTTGACCAGGTTCTCACGGTAAATATCTAGGAAAAATCTCTTCATGTTTCTAGCAGGGAGAAAGAAAGGAACTACTTTGGTATATTAAAACCAGACAAAGCCATTGCAAGAAAAGTCAACTATAGCCCAATAACTTTCCTAAAACTGATGCAAAAATTCTTAGCAAATTTTATCAAATTAAATCTAAAATATATAAAAAGTATAATACATCATGACCAAATAGGGTTTATTCTAGGAATATAAGACTAGTTTAATATTTGAAAATCAATCAGTGTAACTGACCATATCAACAGTACAAAACAGAAAAGCCATATGATAATTTCAATAGGTGTAAGAAAAACATGACAGAATGCAACATCTATTCCTTCTTAAAAACAAACAAAAAATAAATAGAAAGAACTCTTAGTAAATGATGAATAAAACAGGTGATTCTCACCCTTATAAAAGGCTTCCTCTACAAAAAAATCCTTAAGAATGAATTTAGAGTACTAACACTACCTGACTTTAAACTTACTGTACTATAATTCTACGGCAAGTGAGATAACATTATTGATGAAGGAATAGATGAATAGATCAATGAAACAGGAGAGCCCCATAATAGACCTTACTAAATTTAGTCAACTGATCTTTGAGAAAGGAGCAGAGGCAATACAACAAAATAAAGGTAGTCTTTTCAACAAATGGTTCTGGAACAACTAGACATCAACAAGCCAAAAAAAAAAAAAAGGAATCTAGATACAGGTTGGATCATAGATCTAAATGTAAAACACTGAACTATAAAAGTCCTAGATGATCCTGAGTATGGTGGTAACTTTTTTGATACAACACCAGAGGCATAATTCATGAAAGAAATAAGTGATAAGTTGGACTTCATTAAAGTTAAAAAGTCCTGCTCTAAAAAAGACAGTATCAAGAAAAGAAGAAGATAAGCCACATACTGGGGAAAAAAATATTTGCAGTAGACACATCTAATAAAGGACTGTTACCCAAAATATACGAAGAATACCTAAAACTCAGCAGTAGGAAAACAAACAACTCCATTAAAACAGATGACAAAGACCTTAACAGACATCTCACCAAAGAAGATATACAGATGGCAAATAAGCATATGAAAAGATGCTTCACATCATAAGTCATCCGGGAAATGCAAATTAAAGCAACATTGAGATGCCACCAATCCCTAGAATGTTCAAAGCTGGAACACTGACAACAGCCAAACGCTGACAAGGATGTGGAGCAACAGTAATTCTTGTTTGCTGCTGATAGAAATACAAAATGCTATACCCAACTTTTCAAGACAGTTTGGAGTTTCCTATAAAACCAAATATACTCTTACCGCACACTCTAGCAACAGCACTCTTTGGTATTAGGCCAAAGGAATTGAAAACATATGTCCACTCAAAAACCTGCACGTGGGTGTTTATAGCAGCTTTATTTACAATTGCAAACTTGGAAGCAATCGAGATGTCCTTCTTCACATCTTGATTGTAGCTAAATGGATTAATAAATATGAAATATTATTCAGCAATAAAAATGATCTCTTAAACCACGAAAAGACATGGAGTGAGCAAATGCATATTGCTAAGTAAAAGCAGCAACTCTTAAAAGGCTACAAAGTATATGATTCCAACTATATGACATTCTGGAAAAGGCAAAACTTCAGAGACTGTGAAATTATCAGTGGCTGCCAGGGGTTGGGTGTGGGGAGAGACAACCAAGGTGAGCACAGAGAAGTTTTAGGCCACGGAAAATGTGCTGTATGATACCATAATAATAGATAAATGTCATTACACATTTATTCAAGCCCAAAGAATGTAAAACACCACGAGTGAGCCCTAATGTAAACTCTGGACTTAGAGCAACTATGACTTGTCAGTGTAGGTGCATAAATCGCAGTAAGTGCCAGCCAGCCACTCTTGTGGAAAATGTCTGTGCCTGTGTGGGGGTAGGGAGCGTATGGGAACTCTTTGTACCTTCCCTTCAATTTTTCTATGAACCCAAATTTGCTCTAAAAATTATCTTAGTAAAATAATTAATTTCTAAAAAATTTGAAGGACTGTCCTCTCTGATATCAAGTATTATTATAAAGCTGTAGTAATCAAATCAGTGCAGTATCTGAATCAACACAGAGTTCAATGAAAAAGATGTAGAGTCTAGAATGGATTGACTTTTGAAAGTGATGCAAAAGTAAATCTGGGAAGAAAAGATAGTCCTTTCAAAGGATGGCACATGTCTACATTTTTTGAAAATAATTATTTCAACCTGTAGCTTATACCATATAGAAAAATTAACTCAAATAGATCTTAGGCCTAACAGTAAAAACTAAAACTATAAAACTTCCAGAAGAAAACATAATAGAAAATATTTTTGACACTGAATTAGAAAAAGAATTTCCAGATAGGAAAATATTAATGGGCTGGTCATCATAGGAATTAATAATTTCTGCCCTGGTTGGAGTGGTTCAGTGGGTGAGCCCCAGCCTGCAAACCAAAGGGTCACAGGTTTGATTCCCAGCCTAGGGCACATGCCTGGGTTGTGGGCCATGTCCCCGGTATGGGAAGTGCAAGAGATAACCACAGATTGATGTTTTCCTCCCTCCCTCTCTTCCTTCCTTCCTTTCTGTCTAAAAATAAATAAATAAATCTTTTAAAATTTTAAAATAAAAAAAGAATTAGTAATGTCTGGGTTTTGAAAAACACTAAGAACATAAATAAAAACAGTGAGACTAAAACAAATTATTTGCAAATCAAAAATTTGATAAAGCATTTCTATCCAGAATATGTAATATACTTACATAATGAAATACTACTGGGCTATAAAAAAAGAAAAAGAAACTATCCATATGATGGCATGGATGCACCTGAAGAAAGTTATGGTAAATGAAATAAGCCAGTCAGAAGAAGACAAGTATGATATCATTTCACTCATATATGGAAACTAATGAGCAAACTGAACTAACAAGCAAAATACACACAGACTCACAGACAATGAGCTGACAGCTTTGGGTGGGGACTGGGAGAAGTGAAGGGATTGAACAAAAAAGAAAACAGAGAGAAAGTACTCATGGGCATGAACAACAGTGTGCTGATTGCAGAAGGGAGGGTGGTATGGTAGAAGAGGCTATAAGGGAGGTAAATGGTAATGGAAATAAATAAATGGAGAAATAATTTATAGTGGACACTTAAGAAGATACATGGAAGACAACATGAAGGTAAGCTCATGTAAAATGCCTAACATCTTTACTCATAAAAGACATGCAAATTAAAACTTCAATGAGACACCTCTCAAACTCTTCAGATGTCTGACGTTTACGAAGACTGGCTATACTGAGCGTTAACTAGAATGTGGAGAAACTAGAACCGTCATATACTGCTGGTAGAAATGAGACATAATCAATATTCTGGATAAGTTTGGCAATTTCTTAAAACTCTGTATATGCATCTGCCATATCAACCAGCCATTCTAGGTTAAGCTTTTTACCCAAGAATACGAGACCATATGTCCACACAAAGACTTGTGCATATAAAATATAAACATTATACGCAGATGTTCATAGTTTTCTTCATAATCATCATCAAAAGGTAGAAACGACACAAATATCCATCCAAAGATGAAGGGATAAACAAATTGTAGTATATCCATACACCAGAATACGACACAGCAATAAACCCAATGAACTATTGATACATGGAACAAAAGGGTATCTCAAAATAATTATTTTGGATGTAGCTATACAAAACACAATGCATATTAAAATTGTATAAAATTATAGGAAGTATAAATGGAATACAGTGACAGAAATATTAGTAGTTGCCTGGGGTTGGGAGTGGGAAGTAATTAACACAAGGGGGGAATCACAAAGAAACAAGAGAGCACTTGGGGGGATGCAGGATATGTTCATTATTTTGATTGAGGTACTATTTCACAGTATATGCATATATCCAAACTTATCAAATTTGTATACTTTATATATAGTTTATTGTTTCAATTATACTTCAGTACAGCAATAAAAAGGAATAAATGTATCATAAACAGGATAATTCACAGTGATTTTTTAAAAATTAAGGATAGTGTATTATTTGAAATTTTAAATATTTCCATCCCAAATGAGGCTAAAATCTCCACGAAGCAAGAGCAAAGTCATAGTCATCTTATATATGTAGTATTGAACACCATACATGGTACACAGTGGTTGCTTAATAAATATTCATAAACTGAATGTGTTTACCATTTCATTTACGGCAGAAAGAACACTGTGGAAGGAAGCATATTTAAAACTAGCCAACTATTGTTTAAACACCATCTTCAAGCTGTCTCATTTCTGAGGCTTTAGAACAAATAAACAACATCTGTCCCGCTGTACATTATTGGTTTAAAGAATTTTGTGTTTAAGGAATATGATGTGCATTCAAATGCAAATTATTTTTCCATCTTATAGGAAAGAGAAAATGATTAAAAATTAATATGAATCAACTTATTGGAGCCAAGTTCTTTAAACATTTTCAATTAAATCACATGAATTCTTCTATTTTTTATTTTTGCATGGAGGAGATAAAAATGTCAAAACTCTTTGTTTCTCTCCACAATAAAATAACTACATGCACGAGGCCTTCAAG
>PVJD01018414.1:0-14545 GCA_004026545.1 Mormoops blainvillei | reverse complement strand
TTTTTTTTTTAAGCAGACTTGAGCAGCCAGAAAAAAAGAATCAGTGAACCTGAAGATAGGACAACTGAAATTCTCAAGTATGAAGCAGAAATAAAAAGAATGAAGAGTGAGCAGAACCAAGAAACCTGTGGAACATCTTCAAGTGGATGAACCAAGATCGTATTATGGGAACTGAAGAATGAGAGGGATAAGAGAAAGGGGCAGAAAGATTATTTGAAGAAATAAAGGACAAAAACAGCCCAAATTTGATAAGAGACTTGAACATACAAATCCAAGAAGTCAAATAAATTTTAAGTAAGATAAACTCAAAGGGATTCATACAACGATAGATTATAATTAAACAGACAAAAGACAAAGAGGGAAACTTGAAAGCAGGAAGAAAGAAGTACTCAACTCACACAAGAGATCCACAGTAAGATCTGGTTTCTCACCAGGCGCTTTAGAGGCCAGAAGGCAGGGGGACAAACGCTGAAAGAGAAAAGCCCGTCAACTAAGAATTCTGTATTTGGAAAAACTGTCCTTCAAAATGAGGAAGAAATAAAAATATTCCCAGATAACAACAGCTCAGGTAGTTTGTTACCACTAGATTTGTCCTAGAAGAAATGCCCAAGGGAGTCTTTCAGGTTGAAGTGAAGGCGTGCCCAAGAGCAACATGGACCTGTATAAACAAATACAGATCTTGCGTAAAGGTAAATACATGAGAAAATGTGAAAGCCAGGGTTATCATTTTTTTAAATCCTCACCTGATAATATGTTTATTGATTTTTAGAGAGAGAGGAAGGAAGAGAGAGAGAAACATCGATGTGAGAGAGAAACATCAATCAGTTGCCTCCCATACATGCCTGACCGGGAATCAAACCTGCAACCTAGGTATGTGCTCTGAGTGGAAATTGAACCCACATCCTTTTGGTGCATGGGATGACATTCCAACCAAATGAGCCAGCTGGTCAGTGCAAAAGCCAGTATTATCATTTTTATTTTCTATGTGGTTTAAAACACAAACTCATAAAGATAAATGTATGTGTTGTTGGACACACAGTGTATAAAGACATCATTTGTAACAGTAACATAAAGAGGTGGAGAAGGAGCTGTTTAGGAGCAGAGTTTTTATATGCTATTGAAATTAAGTTAATATAAATTAAAATTAGATTGTTATAACTTAAATATTTTAAATATGCCATAGAAACCTTGAAGCAAATATCTACGAAATATACACAAAAGTGAGAAAAAAAATTAAAATGTGTCACTACAAAAAAATCAACGAAGTATACAATAAGGTAGAAATGGAGGAAGTAAGGAACAGGAAGCTATAATACATACAGAATGCAAAGTGCAAATTATTAGTAACTATATTTAATGTAAATGGATGACACTGTAATCAAAAAGCAAAGATTGGCAGAATAATAAAGAAAACATCACCCAATTATGTTCTGTCCAGAAGAGAATAACTTTAGATCTGAAGACACATATTTAAAGCAAAAATCAGTAACAGAAGGAAAATAGGAAAATTCACAAATATGTAGAAATTAAGCAACACATTCTTAAACAATCAATAAGTCAAAGAAGAAATCACAAAGGAAATTATGGAATATAGGGAAGTTATCTCATTAATATTGATGCAAAAATCCTCAATAAAATAATAGCAAAGTGAACTTAACAGAAAGTGAGAAAGAATTATACATCATGACCAAGTGGGATTTATTCCTGGAATGCAAGGATGGTTCAATATATGAAAATTAATCAGTAAACATACTACATTAATATAATGAAGAAACAAAACCCTCATGATCATTTCAACTGAGGCAGAAAAAATTTAACAAAATTCACCTTTTTGTTTTAAAAATACACAATGAACTAGGAATATAAAAGAGTTTCTTCAACATAATAGAGGCCACGTATATAAAACCCAGAGCAAACATCATATTCCATGGTTAAAGACTGATAGCTTTTTTTCCTAAACAAGATAAGACTGTCCACTTTTATTTTACATAGTATCTGAAGTTCTAACCACAGCAACTGGACAACAAAAACAAATGAAAGGCATCCAGATAAGAAATAAAGAAGTAAAATGATTTCTGTTCAGAGATAACATAATCTTATATATAGAAAAGTCCTACCATTTTCCAAAAAGCTGGTAGAGGTAATAAACATATTCAGAAAAGTTTCAGGGTACACAACCAACACTCAAAAATTAGTTGCATTTCTATACACTAATAATGAAGAACCCAAAAAAGAAATTAAGAAAGCAATTCTATTTGCAATACCATCAAAAAGAATAAAACAGGAATAAGACAGCCTTGGAAGGAAGAACAAACTTGGAGAACTCCTCTAATTCCTGATTTCAAAACTTACTACAAAGCTACAGTAATCAAAACAGTGTGGTACTGGCATAAAGACAGACACATAGACCAATGGCATAGAATAGAGATCCCAAAAATAAATCCTCTCATACATGGTTAATTGATTTTCAACATGGGTTCCAACTATTCAATGGGAAAGGACAGTCTTTTCACCAACTAGTTCTGGGAAAAGTGATAACCACGAGAGAATGGTGTTGGACCCTTCCCTCATAGCGCATGTAAAAATTAACTCAAAACAGTTGAAAGACCTAAGCTGAAGAGCTAAACTGTAAAAGTCATAGAGGAAAATAGAGGAGAAAGTCTTTATGATCGTCTGGGAATGATTTCTTTGATGTGATACCAAAAGCAGAGACAATAAAAGAAAAAAATAAATTAGACTTCATCAAAATTAAAAACTTTTAAAATATATATTTTAATTTATTTTTGAAGAGGGGGGAAAGGAGGGGTAAAGAGAAGGAGAGAAACACCAATGTGTGTGAGAAACATTGATCAGTTACCTTTTGTACACACCCCAACCAGGGATGTGCCCCAAATAGGAATTGAACTGGCACCCTTTGTTTTCAGGGATGATACCCAACCCACTGAGCCACATTGGTCAGGGCTACATTAAAAACTTTTGTACATCAAAAGATACTATGAAGAGAGCCCTGGCTGTTGTGGCTCAGTGGATTGAGCGCTCACCTCCTAACTGAAGTGTTGCTGGTTCAATTCCCAGTCAGGGCACATGCCTGGGGTGCGGGCCAGGTCCCCAGCAGGGGGCACGTGAGAGGCAGCCACACATTGAAGTTTCTCTCCCTCTCTTTCTCCCTCCCTTCTCCTCTCTAAAAATAAATAAATAAAATCTTTTAGAAAAAAAAGGACACTATGAAGAGAATAAAAAGACAACTCGCAGAATGGGAGAATGTATTTGCAAATTGTGTATCTAAAAAGAATTAATATCCAGAATATATTAAAAACTTCTACAAAGGACTCAAATAAACATTCCCCCAAAGAAGACATACAAATGGCCAATAAGCACATAAAAAGATGCTCAGCATCATTAGTCACTTAAGAAATCAAGGCCATAATGAGATACCACTCACACACATTATGATGGCTATTATGAAACAAAGACAAAACAGAAAACAAGTGTCGGTGAAAATGTGCAGAAATTGGAAGCTCTGCACATCACTGGCAGGGAGGGAAAATGCTGCATCTGCTTAGGAAAACAGCTTGGCATTTCCTTAGAAAATTAAACTTAGTCTCACCATATGATTCAGCAATTTCACTCCTAGGTATCTGCCCAAAAGAATTGAAAGCAGGGACTTTAACTGGTACTTGTATATCAATGCTCATAGCAGCATAATGCACAATAACCAAATATGGAAACAACCCAAATGTCTGTCAACAGATGAATGAATAGACGAAATAGACAAACTGTGTTCTTATACATATGATGGAGTATTATTCAGCCAGAAAAAGGAACGACATGCTTAGACATGTCACAACGAGGATGAACCTTCAAAACATTACACGAACTTCAATAAGCCATGTCCCAAAAGACAAACATTTCAGGATTCCACTTACATGAACTGTCTAGAACAGACAAATTTAGAGAGACAAAAAGGAGGATGGAGGTCACCAGGGTTCGAGGGTGGGCAGGCATGGAGTGTTAGCATTTACTGGGTACGAATTTTCAGTTTGTGATGGTGAAAAATTCCCAAAAGAAACAGTGGTGATGTTTGCACAGCATTGTGAACCAATGGGTGTACACTTAATAGTGAATTTTATGTTACATATACACAATAAAAAAGAAGTAAAGAGAAGAAGACATTTATGAATCCATGACGGAGTGACATAGGAAAAGGTAGAGAGGACAAGAGAGCCCAGGATGGCAATGTTGGTGGCAGAAAGAGGCAACTGAGCAAATGAAAGTGGCTCATTTGGGGAAGGGTGCAATGGTGCGATGATTAAGCTCCTGGAGAGGCCGCCAGTACAGTTGGTGGGGGCTTCTGGGAGGTTAAGGGCAAAGGATGTTGTGATAATTGAGCTCTTTCCGGCTACCAGGAGTCAGGATGCCCTCATTAGCTCAGGTGGTAGGAGTTTACGTAAGAACCGTTAGGCAAGAGGGGGTGCAAGAAGCACTCTTCACAGCCACCCCAACACGTCTTGAGAGCTAAGCACAGTTGCCCGGTCAGATCCCATCAGAGCCTTCGCGCACTCCTCCGGCCACTCTGGGGAGTGAGCACGCAGCGCCGCCTCCGCTAGTCTGCTCGGCGACCACACCATCCCGCGTCTGTCTGCCTCGAACAGCTTCCCACAGTGATGCCACTCACTCCGGCGATTCACGCTCCAGCTCAGCAAGCCCCTACTGGGCGGAGCCGTAGTCCCCAGCCCCTTGCAGGACACCGGGCAGCCTGCAGCCCTCTCCGTCCAGCAGCTGCCGTCTGCGTGGCACGAGAACAAGCACCTGGTCTGAGGGGTGGCCTGTTCCGCTTCCGTGGAAACTCCGGCACGGCAACCAGAGTTGTAGCTGGGTTCCTCTAGAAAACAAAGCTTTAGACAGGGAGAAAGGTGCCAACAACGTATTTGAGAGGCACAAGCCCGTGCGGGTGCAGGTGAGAGGTAACGGGAAGTGAGGTGAGGGGAGAGGAGAGACGCTCCTTTGTGGGTCCACGCTTCCTGAAGAGCCTGGAAGTGGCTGACAGGCAGGCTTGCTCACAAGCCTCCTTCAGAAGGTGGTCCACAGGAGGGGGCCAGGGTCATGTCCACCCCGTTTCCTCCTTTTCTGGTTGCCATTTGTCAAGGTCCATCAGCTGGGAGTTACCTCCTCTCTCTTCCAAATTGCTGGAGGAAACCAGGTTGCAGGCCCTACAGCGTGGTGTGTTTTTCAACTGTGCAAGGAACAGCTACCGTGGTGTGAATGGCGGCGTCCCAAAAGATATGTCCCCCTGGAACCTGTGAAAAAGGGTCATTACAGGTGTCATTAAGTTATAGATCTCGAGACGAGATCATCCCCCCATTAGGGCGAGCCCTGAGGCCAATGACAAGTGTCCGTATAACAGAAAGGGAGGAGACACGGAGGAGAAGGACTTGTGAAGACAGAGAGAGATTAGAGCGATACCCCCACAAACCAAGGCCTGCCTCGAGCCGCCCGAAGCTGAAGGGGGCAAGGAATGGATCCTCACCGAGGCCCTGCCCGCACCCGGGCTTCATACTTCTGCCCTCTGCAGCTGTGGGAGACCACCCCTCGCTGTTTTAAGTCGCCGAGGTTGGGGTCGTGTGTTACAGCAGGCCTAGGAAGCTCATACAAGGGGTGTGTGTCCACAAAAAGCGAGAGAAAAAGGGCACTTGAGGGAATTTGAGGTGAGCCAAATGCAAGGTGTGTATTGATACAACTGCTCTCGCAGGCCTGTGTGGAGGGAACGGAACACAGTCGCGAGGCGCAGCCCTGCTTGTGGGTGGCAGGTGGGAAGTGGAGCTGGAAATCGAGTAAGGCCAGGAGGTGCGGAGCTGGGAGATCAAAGGCAGTTACTGGTTCATTAAAAATGGATGCTGTTGTCAATGAGGATTACGGCTGGGGATGTAAAGAGAAAAAGCAGGATAAATGGATAAATACAGGGTTGGAACGAGCTAAGAGGTAGAGATGAGTTCTGGTGCGAAGGGGCTGTCAGCAGCGATGATTTGGCAAGAACTGAACAGATGAACATCTTGCATTTCAGGTGATGATAGGGAGACCGGGAGAGGCCGAGCTTGATGTGGAGAGGGGTGGGGTGCTCTCCCGTTCGAGCCCCCGCAGAGGCCGTGAGAGGGTGCAGTGTGACTGTGGTAGGTGGATGCCACTGGGCATGTTTCAGTGAGGATGACAAGCAGAGTGAAGCAGAGAGAGGTTTAGGGTAAGAGACAGCCCTGGGTGGAACTGGGGGCTCCGCCAAGGCCGTGAGGAAGAGGACGAGGCGTGTCCCGGGTAGGGAATCGAATGGCTGCCAAGAACAGCCGCTTTAACTTAGGCTTTCAACATGGTGGGATTTTTTTTCCGTTAAGGACACAACAGCTAACTTCATGGATGTCCGGGGGTAAGGAACAAAAAGGGGGCTGGCCCCAGAGGGAAGTGCTGGACAACCAGAAGCCGCCCAGGTCCCAGGGGGCTGCAGGGCTGCCGTGGCTGAGCTGCCGGAGCACCTCCTCCGGTCTCTCATTTTAGTGCCAGCCCTGTGGCCGCCTGGGCTGGCCCCACCTTCCGCTCACACCCGCCGGGTATGGCTTGACACCTCCCGCCCCAAGTGGACTATGTTAGTGCACCAGTCCAAACAGCTAATGGGCTCTCTTCCCCAGGAATTTGACCCTGGGCCCCTGATACCCAACCGGATTGGCTCCCTGCGGCCTCCAGACTCTTCTCCTGACCCAGGAGTCCACTCCCAACCAGTCAGCTGGGGTCATGACAGGGTCACTGGCCGGGCTGATAAGGCCACCTGGAATAAACAGGGCCACCTGGGCACATCCTTTTCGTGGTGCTGTGTGTGTGTGGTAGGCTGAAACATGTCACCCACGATACCGGGTCCTAACCCCAGAAACTATGAATATTATAGGCCGAACGATGAGATTAAATTATTAAATGAGAATTCTGAAATGGGAGATTTTCCTGGATTATCTGGATGGGTTCTAACTAAGGACATATGTCTGTGTGAGAGAGAGAGAGGTGGAGGGAGAACTCACACGCCCAGGCACGCACATGCAGGCACAGAGGAGAAGGCACTGTGACACAGGGGACAGGGTTCCCGGTGACAGGGCCATAAGCCCCAAGCCAGGGAATGCCGACCGGCCACCACCCGCAGCCGGTAGGAGTGAGGATTTTCCTGAGGGGCACACTCCCATGACACCGTGACCTCAGCCCAGGGGGCAATGCCAGCTTCAGACCTCTGACCTCCAGTACTGCCAGAGAACAGATCTGTGTTGTTTTCCGCCCCTGGTCTGCGGTGAGGTGTTGCAGCAGCAGCTGCAGGGAGATCCTGCATCCAGGGGAGGTGAGAGAAGGGCAGGCTGGGCACCGGTACCACGGCCCCCGCAGGGAGGAGAAGCCGGCAGACCCTCGGGGGGTGTGCAGAGGCCAGGAGGGAGGACTCGGTTCCACAGATGTGCTGTCGTGGGCCCCGTGGGATGCCCGTGAAGCACAGATGCTCGCCCTTGAAAACAAGGACAGAAATACGATGTACTAAATGCGGCAATAAAGATTTTAGGAGGCAACAGGGTGCGTAGAAGATTTGGGGCCCCTTCAGGAGGCACTGCTGTGCGAGGATGGAAATGGTGTGTGGGGGTGGTGAGGGGTCATGAACTCAGCACCTAGACAGAAACAGGGAGGACCAGCTGCCTGCAGTGAGTGGGTAACGCAAACAAGGAACCCCAGCCAGACACCGCCACGCGAGCGCGCACACACGCCCACACCCGCCCTTGGAGGTGTTAGGATTTTGTTTTCAGTCTTGTTCTACTTTGCAGCCGCCGGCTATGTCTACATGAGGCCAAAACGATTGGGCAATTCAGTAAAATCATTAGTCAAACTAAAGTTCAGCAAGGCAGCAGAGTACAGAGCAAAGAATATGAGTTATTTACTCCGGTCCCTCCCCTTTACCTCGGAAGCAGCTGGGCGCTATGTCACGGGGGAGACAGGCTGGGCCTGCGGCGGTGGCAACGCATCTCCACTGTGGCACAGCTGAGGGGCGGGCCCGAATTCGAATCTGGATCTGCCTCGCTCCGAAATGCGTGATTTTTCTACCAGTGTTGGGACTGAACACATATGGGTACTCTTTGAAACTTCTGAAGTAGTTTGCTTGAGATAAAACACGTGTCAGGGAACTGAGACCCTTGGAAAGACGAGGGCAAAAATTGAGTAAGAATCCCCCTCACCCTATTAGAGACGGCCTGGTTCCCCACCAGCTCTGCTTTCTTCACCGAACCCGCAGATGCCCTGGAAGTGTTTGCCACGTTTGCAGGCACATACGGCATTCATTCCCTGGGTGGCAAGGGCCTTGGCCCTTCTGGGAGTCTCAGAACACCCCAGTGTCCCTGAGCCAGACAGAGGGAACCATGCCCAGCACTACGAGAAACCTTTTTAACTCTGAAGCCAGCTGCCCACACTCCACAGGCAAAGACAGTGCTCTGAGAGGCATCTATAAAATTGACGTAGAAATTGCTTAATTTTTCAGCTTAGGCGCTTCTGTGTGAGCAGTTCTAGTCATGTGCAGGTCCCCCCAAAAGCAAACCCTGAAGTTATACCAAGCCGTTCCCCATTACGTAAAATCTTCATTAAAATTCTTGAAAGCCTGGTGTTGACATGCCCTACCCATTTTACTGGAACTTTCTAAGCCGCTAGGATCTCTTCTCAGAGTAGCGGCAAAGGTTGATTAACAGGGCAACCTCCGCCGCGTCAGAGAAGTGTGAATAGGAAAGGAGAGGAAGAGTGAGTCAGGGGACGGCATGCATTTCCTTCTTACCCGTTTGTTCCACCAGAACCTATCGGTGTTAGTCTGGGCTCTCTGGAGAAACAGAACCAGTAGGCTTGATTGAGGGATGATTGATTATAAGGGACTGGCTCACACGGCCATGGAGCAGAAGGAGTCCGGGCCTGCAGTCGGCCAGCTGGAGACCCAGGAGAGCTGACGATACAGCTCCAGCTTGAGTCTGAGGCCTGAGAAGCAGTCCTAGATCGAGTCCAAAGGCAGGAGAAGACCGAGGTCCCAGCTTGGAGCCAGTCAGGTGGAGAGAGCAAGTTCTCCCTCCCTCCAGCTTTTTGTTCTATTCAGGCCTTCCCCAGATTGGATGAGCCCTCCTCCCCCACCGTGGGGGTGGGGCATCTGCTTTACTCAGTCTACCCATTCAGATGTTCCCCTCATCCAGAAACACCCTCACAGACACACCTGGAATAATGTTTAACCAGAAGTCTGGGAATTCCCATGGCCTGGTCAAAGGAACACATAAAATTAACCATCACACCATCCACTTCTTTACTCATTGGTTGACCCTACTCTCCAGGTCTAGAGGAAGAGGGCCCACATCCTCTAACGTGAAGTGAAATATCTTCCTGTCCTCAACCTCACCCTTCAACCCCCAAGCATTCTTGAGGCTTCTTTCAAGGTAGGGAAACCAGCAAAAATAAAAGTTTCATCTTCCAGGTACCTATAACCTTTGTGCAGAAAAGGCTGTGGATATGGGGAAGGGGAGACAAGATTATAGATTGCAAGCAGATCAAACTGCATCAAACACTGCAATAAGGATTCTTTGCAAGTGAGAAAAAAAACAAAACACAGCACAAAACGACTTAAGGCCAAGAGAAATCAGTTGGCTTATATAAATGGGAAGCCCAGAAAACACAGCTGACATCAGACGTTGCTGGACTTAGGGCTCAGATAATGTTGTCCAGGTCCAGCCTGTCCTGTTCTCTCTGCTCTGCGTTCATCCGTGGTGGCTACTTTCTCAGGGAGTCCCTCTTTTAGGCGCGACAAGATGGCAGCCAGCAACCCGAGGCTTATACTCTTATACGTGTAAGTCCAACAATTCAATCGGAAGTCCCAGACCTGACTCTCACAGTGGTGACTTGAACCACATGACCAGTCCTGAACAGATCCCCGTGGTCAAGGAGATGCTGTCCTGCCATTGACCAAGCCCAGGTCACATGTCACTGTGGTAGCTGGTTAGAACCGGCTTCTTCCCAACGCTGTGGGCTGAGAGCAGAGGGGGAGCTCTGCACAGGAAAGTCAGGGTGCTATGGATGGGAGGAAAGTGAATGGTGGCTTGGTGGTGAAAATACAGGGTGCCCGCTACGGAGATTTTAAAACATTATTTGTGGGTATTTGAGAGTAATTCTAAGACGGTGTTTCTCACGGCAGGGCGGGGAACGTTTGGCAAAGTGGGCAAACATAGTTGGCTTTCACAGCTGGGTGGTACTACTGGCATCTTGTGGGCCGAGGGCAGGGGTGCTGCTAAAATCTTATGATACCCAGGACAGAACTCATAACAAAGAATTATTTAGCTCAAAATGTCAGTAGTGCTGAGGGTGAGAAACCCTATTCTAACATCCAGAATGTAGCCGTGAACACTGTGACCCACATCATCAGAAAAGAGCGGTTTCTGCCAGAAAGAGGACGCGCACGCCCTTGCCGATTAGGGGGAACCGTCGGCCTTTGAAGTGGGAACAAGGCCCTGGGTCCATTCCTGCTTCCTTAACTTTCCAGCCCCATCCATCTGGACATCAGGGGCGGCAACCGTTGATGTGGCCACACTAGACTCACAGTGACTGGGTGGAAGAGTCACAGTGGACAACTTACAAACCACGATTACGGGCGTCGGTCAACACAGCAGAGGGAGAGCAAAGGCCTGTGACTGGGGAGAAGATCGGCCCAATGGCTCAGCATTTTCTATCAATTCTATGACGCGGCGCTTGGAGGAAGCTGCCTACCCATCCGCACGCATTGTCCTTCTGTTCCTACGGGCTGGAAACAGTGGCCCAGGCTTCGAGCTCCTGGAGCGCACGCCTTGGGGCAGACATGCCCTGCAGAAAGGCAAGGAAAGGCCCACGCCATCTCCCTCCGGGTCATCAGCCAGGACGCTTTCAGCTACCAGTGACTGAAAGCCCTCCTCAAACTGTTTGAAGCAGCAGGCAATTTATTATTTCAAACAACCGTGAGACCAGAGGTCCTAGTTTTAATTCGCTGTGGGTCTCCTGGCTCCACTCTCCCTGCAACAATTGCAAGCCTCCCATCCAGGTACCCCATGGCCAGAGTAAAAAGAGGGGCCCCATTTCTTGCAAATAAGGAGACCTTTCTCAGAAGCCACTTAGCATACCACCTCATGTCTCAGTGCCCAGGATCAAGCCACAGGCTCCTTCCCAAACCAATTCCTTGTGAATGAAACGGGATTACAATGGCTGGGCTAGGAGCCTGAGCACTTGAAGCAGAGTGGATACAGGGTGTCCACCAAATGACCACTGTACCCATTTTGCAGAAGGCCCGTGATGACCTTGGCAAACCCAAATTGCCCTCCCTGGTGTACCAGTAGCTGAGTCAGGGTTATAGGTAACAACCAGGGCTGTTGTTATTTTTGAATCTTGCCCGAGACAGTTTGTAAGTTTGAGTCACGATGGGGTTGGGCAATGTTTGGCTATGGATAAAGGTAAACAGGCATCTGTCTTGCTGGCGATACATTAAAGAATTCCTCAAGGATGGGCGTACGTAGAATATTTAAGAATGTCAGAGTTAAAAGGAACTTTAGATTTTGTATCAAATGTATGTATGTGTTTTATCTGTCCTGCAAGTCTCTGGAGAGTGGCCCCAAACTCTTAGTTTCTATAATCCTATGGGCTAAATTCCAGGCAAGCAAAGGCGGCATTTAAGTGAGCCCTGTGCAGCAATGTATACACGACCCGCGACCCGGCCGGAGACAGAAGGACCCCTGTCTGCTTTGGCTGAGGCGATTCCACACTTTAGGGATTGTCATTTGTATTATTCCATATGCGGTACCACCGCTTCCCTCAGGAGCACTGAGAGCGCATTCAGGAAATGATGTGGCAAGACACTTCGGAAGCTACAAGTTTGGGCATTTGTGGTGCATTAAAGAAAATGTGCAAAGTCCAGTGAAAAACCATAGCCCTGCAGAAGCAGCACGCCCACTGAGGCGCAATGAGCCACCCCTTTATTAATTTTCGTTCTCACCTGTCCCTGAGTAACCCGGCTTTGACTTTGGATGCAGGTATGCCTCTTTTAATTCTGCTTTACTCCTGTGCTTCGCAGGGTACTACAGTTTTTACAAATCGAAGGTTTGTAGCAACGCTGCCTTAAGCCTATGGACACAAATTTTCAACAGCATTTACTCACTTTGTGTCTATGTTCTATTTTGGTAATTCTCACAGCATTTCAGATCTTATTATCATTGTTGTATTCGTCGTGGTGGCCTGCAACTGGCGATCTTTGACGTTGCTGTTGTAATTGCTGTGGGCGCCACGAACCCCTCCGCGCCACATAAGATGGCAGACTGAATAAATGTCTGTATCCTGACCGCTCCGCCAGCCGCCCCTTCCCCGTGTCTCTTCCTTCCTTCAGGCCTCCCTTTCCCTGAGACACCACAATAGTGAAATTAGGCAAACGAATAACCCTACACTGGACTCTCCAAGTGTGCAAGTGGAAGGAGGAGTCACATGTCTCTCACTGTAGGTCAAAAGCTAGAAATGATTGAACTTAGTGAGGAAGGCGCGTCAGAACCAAGGCAGCCTCAAAGCGAGGCCGCTTGCGCCGCACGGTTAGCCAAGCTGGGAAGGCGAAGAAGGGGATCTTGAAGGAAATTAAAAGTGCTACTCTCGTGAACACACGAATGATAAGAAAGCAAAACAGGCTTATTGCTGATGGGGAGAGAGTCAGAAGTGGTCCGGATGGAAAAGCAAACGGCCACCACATTCCCTGAAGCCGAAGGCTAATCCAGAGCTAGGCCCTATCTCTTCAGTTCTGTGAAGGGGAGAGAGGTGAGGAGGCTGCAGAAGGAAAGTTGGAAGCCAGCAGAGGCTGGTTCATGAGGTTTGAGGAAAGAAGCCATTTCCGTAACATAAAAATACAACGGGAAGCAACAAGTGCTGGTGTAGCTGTGGCAAGTTATCCAGAAGATCTAGCTAAATAATTACTGAAGGCGGCTCCGCTGAACAACAGATTTGCAATGTAGACAAGGAAGCTTTTTATTGGAAGAAGCTGCCATCTTGGATTTTCGTAGCCAGAGGGGAGAAGTCAGTGCCTGGATGCAAAGCTTCACAGCCCAAGTGCCCATCAGCAGATGAGTGGATCAAAAAACGTGGTGCTTTTATACAGTGGAATACTACGCAGCAGAAAGAAAAAAGGAGCTCCTTTTGTGACAGCGTGGATGGAACTGGGGATTATTATGCTAAGTGAAATGAGCCCGTCAGTAAGAGACAAATACCATATGATCTCACTTATAGGAGGAATCTAATGAACAAAATAAACTAACGAGAAAAACAGAACCAGAGGCATGGAAACAGGGAACAGACTGACAGCTGCCAGAGGGGAGGGGGAAGGGGGATAGTGGTGGAGAGAAGGGGAAGGGACTAGTCAAAAACATGTATGAATGACCCATGGACATGGACAACAGTGCGGGGATTGACCGTGGGAGTGGGGCTGGGGTAGGCTGGGTGGAGGATGGCAAAGGGGGAAAATTGGGACAACTGTAATAGAATAACAACTAAACAAAAAGCTTCAAAGGACAGGTTGATCTCTTGTTAGGACCTAATGCATCTGGTGACTTTGCGTTGAAGCCAGTGCTCATTTTCCATTCCAAAAATCCTAGGGCCCTGGAGTTCACTAAATCCGCTCTGCCTGTGCCCTATAAATGGAGCAACAAAGCCGAGATGTCAGCACATCTGTTTACAACATGGTTTAGTGAATATTTTAAACTCACTGTTGAGATCTACTGCTCAGGAAAAAAAAAAAAGAAAGAAAGAAAAGATTCCTTTCAAAATATTACTGCTCACTGACAATGCACCTGGTCACCCGAGAGCTGTGATAGAGGTAGGTGTGCAATGAGATGAGTGTTGTTTTCATGTCTGCTAATGCAGCATCCACGCTGCAGCCCAGGGATCAAGGGGGGTTTTCGACTTCCAAGTGTTATTATTTGAGAAATATATTTTCTGCCCTTGCCGGGTGGGTCAGTTGATTGGAGCATCGTCCTGTAGCAAGAGTTTGAGTCCCGGTCAGGTCATCTGCATGGGTTGCAGGTTAAGTCCCCGGAGAGGTTGTGCATCAGAAGAAACCACTCGATGTTTCTTTCTCACATCAATGTCTCCCTCTCTCTCTTTCTCTCTCTCTCTCTCTTTCACTCTCTAAAACCAATAAACATATCTTCACATGAGGATTAAAGAAAAAGAAATACAATACACTTTGTAAGGTTACAGCTGCCATAAATAGTGGTCCCTCTGGTGGACCCAGGCAAAGTAGTTAAGCCCTGTGGAAAGGGTTCTCCCTTCTAGGTGCCATCAAGAACATTGGTGATTCACGAAAAGAAGTCAGAATATCAACACTAATAGGAATTTGGAAGAAGGCGATACCACCCCCACGGATGACTTTGGGGGGCTTACGGCTTCGGTGGAGGAAGTAAGTGCACGTCTGGTGGAAACGTCACGAGAACCAGACCCGCAGGTGGAGCCCGGGCACGTGACCGAA
>PVJD01018413.1:0-14543 GCA_004026545.1 Mormoops blainvillei | reverse complement strand
TTCTTTAGGGAGGTATACTGACATAATTACAGATGGAATAGGATACCTGGAATTTGCTTTAAGTAATGTGGGAAAAGGTAAGTGGGTGGCATTGTAGTAAAGCAAATCATCCATAAGTTGGTGTTTGTTGCAGATGGCCGGTGCAGACAGGGATGTTCTGCTATATGAGTCCGTCCATTTTTGTGTGCTCCTAAAATTCCACATCTAAGAAAGAATCATGACAGCTGAATCTCTCGATACATATTTCAAAGGGTTAGAGATTAACAGAGAGCCAAAAACACCACTCATAAGCCTGCCCCAAACAACTACAGGCCAGAGAATATTGCGGACTCCAACTGGTTTGTATTCAGCAAGGTCTGGGAGCCAAACAGCAGTAGAGGGATCAGCAGAGACCACGAAATTAAAGGAGAGGACAGCAGGGAGGACCTCTACTCGGGAGGGGCACAGGTCAGTCTATCCACAGAAGGAGTGTCATACACTCAGAGCATCCCTGAGACCTGGTCAGCCACAGCTCTGGCTACTGGGAGATTGAAGGAAGGTGTTCCATAGTTCAGAGGACTGAGGTGACAGTCTTGGGGAAACACAATTTTCAAGACAAGGGGGAAGACCTGGATGAAAGAAGCATCCTTTGGAAACCAGTAGTAAAAAGAAAAAAATGAAGCAACTTGTATAAAGTTTCTATGGAAGAAGATAGAATCCCAGAATCAGAAGGCACACCAGGCCTGTGCCCAGATCTTTTACACGTAATAGAATAAGTATCAAAGACAGAGATCCAGACCTAAGAAATTGACTAAGCCACTCAAACCACCCCTTCACTCCTACATAGAACTTTTGTTTCTCATTCAGGTAAACCCAACGTTGTTAAAATAAAAATAATATAGCATAGCTTTATTCAAAAATGACAAAGAAAAAACGGAAATAGAGAGACAAAGGTTTTAGCTCATGAGAAAATTACCCTCAAAATCAGTCACAAAGCACAGTGTGGCAGGATAGCAAGAAGCTAGGGAAACTCCTTGACAAGTAGAATAAGGGAAAGTGAGACAAAATAATTAAACAATTTGAGCAATTTACAGCCAGCTAATGAATCACAAGGTTTTTATCTTCCTTAACCAAGGACACTTAGGAGCAAATGGTTTATACATTCCAGACCATCCCAAGGCAGACCGGCCTCAGTCCCAGTCCCTCTTCAATGATGTTCTTAAAAATATCAAACTAAGCAGGAAATAACCTGACCCTTCTATACACACACTTTGATGAATCAATATATTGAAGCACACAACTAGAAAGCTAATGAATATTCTGTTAAGATCCTCCCTGGGACCTTCTCTAGGATTCTTGTGGACCAAAGAAAGATAAAAAGCCTCAAGACAAAAGACCCACACATACTCTCTTGCTAGAGCATGCCCACACCTTGTATCTCTGCTCTTTTTCTCCTAAACTCTAAGGGACCTAACCAGACTTGCAACTAGGGGAGCAGCAGGCAGCGGTAACTCACCCCAGGCTTACCCCACAACCTGTCTTCAAGGCCTCTTTTTACTCTGACTTTCTTTCTCCTGTTGCTGCTTCTACCCTAAGCCCTTCCTTTGTGTCACTGTCCCCAACTTTAATAAACACACTCTCAAAATCACCTGGACTTGTGTTGTGAGAGCTTTCCTGAACAAAGTCAAGAACTCACACACTACAGGTGGGTTGAAGGCAGACCCACTCTGGGCCTGGTCCTCATCTGGTAACAACAGAAAAACTGTAAAATGACATTCCTGTTTGAATTAAATGTTTCTAACAATGCATTTGTAGGCACAAAAAATCACAAACTTGACATAAAAAATACACAACTCAAAATAGAAATGGACAAAAATGAGGAATGAGAAATTAGAATTGGCATAATTTAGGAAAAAGTTGAAGAGAAAGAAAATTCACTGAAAAAGGGGGTAAATGAGAAGGTTCACAGGGCAACATACAGGGTGGGGCAAAAGTAGGTTTACAGTTGCTCATATGGAAAATCATACAGTAATTAATAAATAATAACATAAGAATAAACTGTGTTTCACATACTCACAACTGTAAATCTACTTTTGCCCCACTCTGTATTTGTCAAAAATTAGAGGAGACATTGAATAAAGCAATGAATGACTAAAATATATTAAAAAATGATCAGAAAGAAAGTCTAGAACCTGGAACGATTAGAACCAAAATGGCGAGCTCCAAGATTCATCCTCTTAGAACTAACAGAATTTAAAGATGAAGAAACAGAAATTTCTGAGGCTCTAGACCTCCTTCTGTCCCTCAAAGAAGCCATTCACATACAGTGGAGGGAAAAGCTATTTACACTCTACATCTCAACAGAGCATACAAGCAGGAAAATATTTTTAAAAAACAGTAAAGTACATGGAGGGTCAGTACTTACTCTCCAGCCAAGCTGCCCAGGTATCAAGGCAGTAGAAAAGGAGTAATAAATATGCGACACTCAGGGGGTTCTGATCCTATCATGAGGAGTCTATTAGGGCTGAACTCCACTCAACAAGAGGTGTCTGAGAAAATTTAATTTGTGAACAGTTGGTTATCATTGCATATCTTTAGTTATAAAACAAAAAACCTAGCAGTGATCAAGGGTGAAACAATAGTAGGTAAGTGGTATACTTTTGAGGGATTATAGCATTTAATATAAAAATCCACAGTCCATAGTGATAGTCAAAATAAAAATTTTAATGATATGAAACGGGGAGGGAATGTTCTTCTCCACAGCGCTATGCCAGCAAACACAGGTATAAAGGAATGATAAAATTAGAAAACTTCCAATGTACGAACATGAGTAGGATAACTGACATACATGATAGATCATCAAGGGAGGGCGAAATTTTAAGAGAAAGACCATTAGAAAAGAGGACATTCAAACACTCTAAAAGTACCACTCACCAAATGACCAATTGTAGAAAGAAAAAGATGTGTCTTACAATAAATAGATCTGGCAGGCCCCTCCGTAGGCCCCTGTGTAACAAAGTAACCAATGCTAGCATCACAGTAATGATGCCGTTAACCTAGCCCACCTTGGTCCCCAGGTGGGCTGCCCGAGGAGGCACACTGCGTGCACTAGGTAGTGTTCTTGGCAAAAGGGTTGACTTGAATTCAATCACGAGGGAATGGTCGGGCAACTGCAGAATGTTGGCCATTGAGCTAGACGACTGATCTGTCCTCGGCAAACAAGGTGAGTCGCCGGCAAGAACAGTAGTCAAGAACACTCGCTGAGTATAAGAAATCATCTGGAAGCATTTCAGTATAGACTTATGACTCCACTCGTAGTACAGACCCTGGCTACAAAGTATAGAAATGTCCTGTTTTCTGTAATCAAGGTGATTACAATACAAGCCGAAGAGAAGAGGTACTTTCTTACCCGTCCCTCAAGTCTTATGTCACATAACTTTGTGCAAGTAAATGCCCTTTCTCTGTATACCCTTAACACTATTCGTCTCCATTCCACAGACCACAAGGATGATCGTTGGTGCACATGTCTAACATCGTCCCCCAAATTAAATTTTAGCAACCCCCCAACCAGGCTCGCATGTGCTGTTTTCGATCCAGGCAGGATCCTCCCCTCCAGAGTGCCTCTCCAGCTCTGCCCCACCCCCTGACTGGCTGCCGTGGGGCTGCTCCTTCGCTCTCATTGGTCGCTTAGGGGGTGGTACATTTCCCGACTCCCAGTAGGGGGCCGAGCAACAGCCACTCCTCCAACCGCGGAGCGGTTGTCATTCCCGAAGTAATGTGGCAGAAGTGCGGTGTTGAGGATCTGGAGCCACAGTGCTTGGGGCTGGTAAGGAGGTTGGGACCAACCTGAGGTCAGGAAGGAGTGACTTGTCCGCAGTCATCCGGGGGAGGTATGTCTATTTGTCCTCCGAGTGCCACGCGCACCGGGCATGCGTGGTGGAAAGGTGGAGGGACTAATGCAAAACAAGCAATAAAACGTTCCCCAAAATTGCTCCATCAGTCAAACCCTATCAGAACAAATTGCTTAGAGTTAAACCCCGCCAAAACTATGGCGGGTGTCAATGGGTAGCTATAAAACAATGGTCCAGAAACTACCCCGACTTCTTTTAAATTTGTTTTTCAGATCTAAAGCCAAGCCTCAACCCCCAGAGGCACACTCAATACCTGGTTGGGAAAGTCCCTTCCTGCATCCCATAATAACTCTTGCAAAATCCCAGAATGCCTTGCTTTTCTGATGCCTACGGACCTCAGTGGGACCCCAGCATTCCTAAAAAGGAAAAAACCAGCCAATCTACACCTGGATTGGTTAAACCCAGGAACTTCTGTGTTCACAAGGAATAAAACCCCCAAAGCCCCACAATCCGGGGGCAGGACCGTGGTCCCCATCTCAGTGTTCGTGCTCCCCGCAGAACCTCAATAAATCTGCCTTTGCTTTTTTCAGTGTCCCTGCTCCAAATTCTTTTCTATCAGAAAGCAAGAACCCAAACTCATGGGTAACAAAACCAAGGGCAGAGAAGGTAGTGAGCTGACCAGACTGAAGACCCACACTTTCTCCTTACCTGGGTGTGCTTCTAGCCCGACTGATTTTCCTCCTGCTCCACGCACACCCCAAGGCCCAGCTGGTCTTTCATTGAGTAGCATCCGGGTGCCAGGCAGTGCGATAGGTGCTGGGATACGGAGACATATATTAACTCAACATTCATGAAGCACCCACTTTGTGACCCCTGCCTTTAAGGAACTTACAGGAGAAGGAGCCCCTCTGAGAGGCTTGGTGGAGCTTCGTTCCTTCTGTGTGTACTTGTCTCCTAGGTCTGCACCAATACCTTTCCAGCCTTTTTCTCATCACCTTCTCCCCTGCAAGCTCCCCCTTTCACACGGTCCTTTAGTACTAAACAATTAACATCCCTTAGACACAGTGTTTCATCCAATTTGCATGTCAGTTTTTTTCCTAGATGTCCTCTTCCCTAGATCTTCTACACTGGTCAACCCATAATCTTACAGATCCTTTCAAGAGCCTGCTATTATGTTAGGCATTGGGGATGCAAATATGAATAAGAGACACCGTCCCTGCCCACTCACAGATTAGTTACATACAGCCTTGTGGTGGAGGACCAGGAGAGAGACAGGTAGACATCAGACAAGGAGCTACAGCACAGCATGAGAAGTGCAATGACGCAACAAGTGCCTACAGCCGCAGGAGCACATCGGGGGTGTCGTGGCGGTCATATTGGACTTCCCAGCAGATACTTTATAACTCGAGATTTGTGACAGAGAAGTGGGAGGTTACCAGGAAGAAAGCTCTTCTCAGCAGCACCTTACTAGGTACTGGCCACTCTTCTTTTGAGAGCTCTCTATCCTTGGCTTCTGTGATACCAGCTTCCTGATGTTCTCCCTACATCTTTGGATCCTTCATTCCAATTTCCTCCTTTTTCCCTGCCCAACTTTTAAATATCGGTGTTCCTAAGGGTTCTGCCTTTGGTCCTCTGCACTTCTTGCACTTGCTGGGCTATTGCATTCTCTTCTTTGAATTTAGTTGCTGTCTACTGCCGCTGCGTCCTAAAGTTCCCCAGCCTTCCAGCCAGCTTCACTCCAGACCTGTATATCCCACTGTCCTGAAAATCTCCAGTTGCTTCTATAATAGGTGTCTTTCAGATGCAAGTAAAAAAACCCAACCAATAAATGGGAAATTATGTGTCTGCATATAAAGCCTTCCAAAGTTAGATGGCAGCTGGCATTGAATAAGTGGCTCATCAAAACCAGGGATGTTTCTGTGGCTGGTGTGGCTCAGTGGATTGAGTACTGGCATGTGAACTGAAAGGTCGCTGGTTCAATTCCCAGTCAGGGCACACGACTGGGTTGCAGGCCAAGTCCCTGCTTGGGGGCTTGCAAGAGGCAACCAACCAAAGTATCTCTCACACACTGATGTTTCTCTCTCTCTCTTTCTCCTCCCTCTCTTTCCCCTCTCTCTAAAAATAAATATTAAAAAAAAAAACGGCGTCGTTGTTTGGTTTTTCCCTCATGATCACAAGAGCCTGTTAACTTGGAAGCTATCAATTTTAGTTATTTTAGTTAGGCTTTATGTTAGTAACCTGAATATTAATGTTAATAAGAATAAAATAGAGATTTTTTAAAAAGGCTTTATTTATTTATTTTTAGAGAGAGGGGAAGGGAGGGAGAAAGAGAGGGAGAGAAACATCAATGTGTGAGAGATACTTTGATTGGTTGCCTCTCGCAAGCCCCCAAGCAGGGACCTGGCCTGCAATCCAGTCGTGTACCCTGACTGGGAATTGAACCAGCGACCTTTCAGTTCCCAGGCTGGCACTCAATCCACTGAGCCACACCAGCTAGAGCTAAAATAGAGTTATTATAAAGGTTAGTTGTTTTAGGATGATCTTATAAAGTAAAGCTAAGATGTATGACTTAAGATTACTTGTGTTTAGGAAAGTGATCTTCAGTTTTTCTTTGCCTTCAGAAATCAGTAAGAGTTTGGAAATTAAAGTGAAAGCTATGTAAGAATTTAAATGTATTACTTCTGTCACTATGCCGAATTTTTATATTATTTACTGCAAGAAAAATAAAATTATTGTTTATAAATATGTATTATAGAACATGACTATAATATATAACAGAATATGTATTTTAAAATTTAAGGGCTAATTGCCACTAAAGTATAAACTAAATATTAATAACACTGAAATGTTGGGAGGAGATTTCCAAGATGGTGGCCCAGGTAAACACGGCTCGCCTCCTCGCGCAACCACATCAAAATTGCAACTAAACTATAGAACAATGATCACTCAGGACCAGCAGAAATCAAGTTGAATGGAGGTCCTGCAACCACAGAATTAAAGAAGAAACTGGTAGGAGGGGTGGAGACCCAAAGACATGGAATGGGCTGGTCCCACACCCATGTGTGGCAGATAAAAATTGGGAGGGATATCTCAGGAGTGAGGGGTCCCCGGCCCACACCAGCCTGCCCAATCTAGGGTTCCAGTACCAGGAAGATAGGTCCCCATGACTACTGGTTATAAAAATCAGTGGAGATTGAGCTGGTGGAAGAAACTGCTGGATTCTTAGGCAGTTTCTCTTAAAGGGCCCACACATGCACTTTCTCAGACTCACTCCCTCTGAGCTCCAGCACCAGGGCAGCAACTTGAAAGGCACCAGTGGCATATGGGCAAGAACTGAAATGTCTGGCATCAGGGCAAGAGCTGGAGGGACAGCTTTCTCCAAGATAGAACTGCTGGCAGACTCCATTGCTCCTCTTCTGAGACCTCCCCGCACAGAGCCACGGAACGCAGCAGGCACCACATCTGAGGTTCCATCAACCAGCTCACACTATCTGCCCCACCCTGATGATTCCTTGAGACTCTGCTCCGCCCCACCCAACGTATGGCCTACCCAAGCGGTTGACAATGACTTTTCCATAGGAATGACTGGTCTTGGCATATGCTTCTGATCTTCCTAAATCCTCTCAAACAATCATCAGCTGGCTTCAGCAAGCCCCTGTACCTTGCTAAGTGGCCCTAGGCCTGGCACTAGCAGCAGCTGGCCTTGGTTCATAGCCTGCGCTCACTAGGGCACCTCCAAGCCAAGCACAGAAATAAGCCAGCTGCAGATTGCTTTATAGCTTATGCCAAGTGGCCCCAGACAGGACACAAGTGGGCACCAGAGCCCTGCTGAAGTAAGCCCTGCTCTGTGGAGTGGGCCCCTGCACAGCTGATCCTCCCCAGAGGGTGAAGTTTGATTATCAGTGGTCAGATCCAGTCCTTGCAGCTCACTGACCTGGGCAAATTCTTCCCATTGACCTGCCAATAGCAATCAAGGCTCGACTGAAGGAAGGGGGTGTACACAGCCCACACAGTGCGTGGACCTCAAGTACCCAGCTTGGGTGAGAGGCGAGGCTGTGCCACTGGACCCTATGGGTCACTTACTACATTAGGCCAGACTACCAAGCCAGGGAATCATAGCAGCTCTACCTAATACGTGGAAATCAACACAGGGAGGCTGCCAAAATGAGGAGACAAAGAAATATCGGAGCAAAACTCCAGAGAGAGCTAAACAAAATGGAGACAAGCGGGCTGCGAGATGCAGAGTTCAAAACACTGATTATAAGGATGCTCAGTGGACTCAGTGAGGACCTCAACAGCATAAATAAGGTCCAGTCAGAAATGAAGGATACACTAACTGAAATAACAATTCACAGAGAATCAACAGTAGAGGGAATAGACCGAGAACCAAATCAGTGATTTGGAATGGTTTGATGTCAGCCATATGGGAGGGGGGATTGGGGTAATAAGTGAAAAGGTGAAGGGATTAAGTTGTCAGACTTCCATTCATGTTGATTTCTGATGGTTCTGAGTGATGGTTGTTCTGTAGTTTAGTTGTAATTTTGATGTGGTTATGCAAAGAGGTGAGTTGTGTTTACCTATGCTGCCACCTTGACCAGAAGTCCATATTTTCCCTTTTTAATTGCAAGAGAAGACACTACAGAAGACATTCCAATCCCTGACCGGACCCTTTCCTGTAAGAGATTTACAAGTGCTCCTCGGGCAGAATGAACCTGGGCCCTTAGCAGGATCCTGTCCGGCTGTATCGAGATTCTTACTTAAACTACCTGCATAGCTGTTCAAGTCTAATAGAATATAATAATTAACTGAAAACCACCTGTTCTGTTAGGCTCTATAATCTCCCAAATGACATTTATTGCTTCTTACATGATCCCATGACAGTTTATTATTACTGTTTTTCGACTCTCGCATTGTTCTTGTCTTAAATGAGGACAAGCCACAGAGGGTGGTCAGGGGAGGGTGGCCCTGCAGGGGAGGTGATATTTATGTATTTTTCTCCACAGCCAAGCAAGGAGTTGCCTGAGAGCCAGGACAGGACTTACATGATGGCCCCCAGTCCTGGCTCAGGACAGACTCTCACTCATTCATTGACTGAAAAAATAAGTTGCAAGAAAATGTGATTAGAACTTAACACCTTGACTCAGGGTCAGGAGTCCTGACTTCCAGTCCCAGCTCCACCGTAAACCTCAGCCTGACTCAGGGGAAAGACTTGCTTCATCATGTCTTGGTTTTCCAGGGTGTCCAGCAGGAATAAGAATCACCTCCTGGGGTTACTCAACGTTGTCACATGAGACGACGGATGTAAATGTCTCATCAGATGTAACAAGGTGATATCACTCATGAGATATATAAAGTCAAGGAAACAAACGAAGACTGTCTAGCAATTTCCATGGACTGGAACCAACATGAGTGTTCACCAAGAATCAGGAAACCTGCATTGTAGTCACCCCTCTGTCACTAACAACCTTCACAGTGTTGAGCAAGTCGGTTTTTTCTGGGCGTTGGTTGTGTTACCCTAAGTTATAGGTGGAGAATAGGTTGTCTCTGAGGAGCCATCTAGCTCTCTGGATGTGAGATTCTTGAGACTCAGGACAGTGGGACTCTGGGTTGAATCGACCGTTGTGCGTTTGCATGGGATGCTTTATGTCAGGACAGTCCCCAGGAGTCTACATTTCATTTAACTTCATCTTCCACCAGCACATGGACAAAGCATGGTCTTAAGCAGTCCCCCCCTTCCCTTGGCTTCCACTTTGCAGAATGTCGTAGGGCTCAACAAACAACGAATAGTCCCTGCAACCTGCACACGGTGACAGAAACGCCACCATGATCCACTCACATCGAACTCCATCCTAGGCATCGCCTCGGTTTACACAGAGCACTGAAGAGCGGGGAGAGGATGTTCCGGGTTCTGGGTCCACACACTTCTCTTCCCCAGGAACCACTTCCAAGTCACTTCTGTGTCAGCGCCCCTCTCAGACCTTAGCCCCCGAGCGCTGGTTCAGTTGCGGCTTTTTCCTGGGGCTCTTCAGTTTCACCAGAGCCCAGGGGCAATTTCCTCTCACACCTTAACGCTGAGCAAGGCTGTGGATGTGGGCTGGCTTCTCGCCTTCCGTCAGTCCTCTCCTGCGCTCTAGCCCGCCCCGGAGAGAAGGGACGAACACCCTTCCACAGCACCCCGCCATGGCACGAGCTACGCTATCTCAGGACAGATGCGGATTAACGTTGGACTAGACTCGTGGCCCCTGCCCTCAAGGAGATCACCTCTCTGGGTTGACACAGCTACAGAAAGAGAAAATTCTAACAGAGTGTGAGGAGTCCTACAACTGGCCGTGAGGACCATAAGCATTGAGAACTTGAGCCCGTCTGGGGATTCCACGCAAGGATCTCTTTAGGACGTGATTCCTAAACCCGACCAGAAGATGAATAAGTATTTGTCTACCCACTTCATCCTGATTTTTAATGTGCCCTGGCACCTGAGGGAAGCATTGCAAGATTAAATGAAGGCTGGAGAAATACAGGGAGGGCAGGTGTACCTTGGAGGTCATGGTCTGCTCAGTGGCCTCGTACGCACTAGCCATGGGCTGGGAGGCACAGCCACCGCTTTGCGTGGAGCGTCTCCGTGTTTTGGAAGATCAGGACCACGGTCTCAACAGCAGCTGTTTGCTGTTTCAAATTACACTTTTTAGCCTGTCCCCAGTTTCCAGGGCCTTTTCCTGAGTTTCACAGCCGACTTCGAAACTGGAGCTTTTTACATTTTTGATTGCTGTTAACATTGGGTGGGATGGACCAGAATTTTAACAAATATATTTTAACCAAAAAAAAAAATGATTTTAGAGTAAATATTATGAGTTGGAACTGCCAGGTACTAGAGATCAGTGATGCTAAAGTAAGTGTTTTCCCTCCACAGTGTGGTTGCAATACAATATATGGGACAATGACATGATGTGGTTCTTATAATACAAGTGGGTTCAGGGCGACAGGCAGCATGAAGGAGGAAGAGGACATTTATGTGTGGAGAAGTATTGTGTGTCCACTTCCAAAGAGAATCACTAAAAAGAAGTTGACATTTATACTCTGTCACAATATATGACATTAACCAGGCAGATGGGGCATTGAAAGACATTTCAGGCAGAGGGAGGAATTTTAAAAAATTGAGTTGAATCAGGAAACAGTAAAGTGTGTTGGGGTGGGGTTGCAAGTACTGGAACCTTCAGGGGCTGGGTTCCCAGGACGGGTACAGGGAAGGCTGAACAGAGAGGAAGTCAGACACCAGCTCTGGGAGCCCTGACAGTGACCAGCGCCTTGGTGCAGGAGGGGAGAGGACAGTGGAGGGGCTGGCTCAGGTTGGGAGGGTTGTGGGGGGGTGGGGAGTGGGGGAAGGAGAGAGAAGTAGCCCAGAGGAACGTCAGCAGCAGAGAGCCCGGGCAGCAGAGAGCCCGGGCAGCAGAGAGCAGACGCTGTGGCGGACCTTGGGGTGCAGGCTGCATAGAGGCGGAGCGGGGTTCTGACAGGAGAGACAGTGAGAAGGCCCAGGGGAGCGGGTCTCCCTGAGTAGGGGAGCAGGTGGAGTGAGAGGGTGGGAGAGAGGGGACAGACAGGGGTGACCAGAGAGCGAGGTGCAGGAGAAGGGAAGCTCAGATGTGTCCTAAAGGAGGACAAGCCGCAGAGGGTGATGGGGGGCGGGTGGTGGCCCTGCAGGGGAGGGGCTGATGGTCTCGGACCTTAGGTGCTAACGGGACGGTGAGAGCAGGAGGGGGACCAGTCCTCCACATGGTCAAATAACCCACCCTATGAGTTTCCTGCAGGAGGGACAGAAGGAGAATTTGGAGACAGTTGCCTAATTCCTCCCTGAAGAACATTGGCCCAATCGAGGGTTAGTAGGAGACTGAGAAGGCTGAGGGGAGCGACAGCAGATGATGGGAGCCCCCAGGAGGGGTGCTGCTGCAGCTGCAGGGACAGGTCCGGAGGTGGCCCTGGATGTACAGGTGAGCACTGACCGGCCTCCTGGCACCATGGAGAGACCCCCACCTGTGGGGAGAGCCAGCGCTCTCTGTGTCCTGCTTCTTTCTAGAGGCTTGAGCCCTCCCACCTTGCCTGGTCTCAAAGAGCCTGTGGGTGGCATGCCCCTTCCCATGGCAGGTAAAGGGAACTGTCACTTATGTCACTCAGCATGAGCTCTCCTCTCATCCCTTAGTGGCCCCTCCTCCTTGCTCCTCTTCATCTGTCAAAACTGCCACTTCTGGGTGAACCTCATTGTGGACTCTCCATGGGTTGGATTAGCCCTTAAAAGGTTCCAGCCGGGTGCCCTCCTGTGGTCTTCAGCATGACTGGCCACGCCTCTCAGCAGGGCCTTGTGTCCCCCTCTGCCCCTGCCCCCACCACCGACAGAAACTCGGAAAACTGAATCTTCTTATCCTCATTCTTGTCTTTTTCCTCACAGATGTGGGACAATAGGAAAGTCAGAACAGCCCCCCTGTTCCCCCTGGTGGACAGAGCAGGTAGACGATCAGTACGGGGAAGGGAGGGACAATTGTGACTGTCACGTACTTCAGGCTAAGGGACGGTTGATGAGACTGGAGTTGAAGCCCCTTGGATAACATGGCTTTTTCTTTCAACAAATAATAAGACGCCTGCTGTGTCTCCTGCAAGGCCTTGGAGGTGCGGCGGAGAACAAAGTAGACGTGCAGGGCTCCTAGCTCAGGAGCCACCCAGGGCAGGCGGTGTGGGACACAGGCATCCAACTGCCACACACCCGTAACTAGAAATGAGCAAATAAAGCGGGACTGATTCTGCTGAGCTCTCCTGCTGGTCACTGTCCTCAGGTCTCCCAGGTCAGAGACATGTCCACAACCTTAGGAAGAGACCATTTGCTACCCAAAGACTCATATCAACAAAAAGGGGCAACGTGATTGACAAATACCTTTAATACATCACATCTAAGGTCAAAAGATACTTTACAAAGATATATGTTTACAAATGGTTGGAGAAAGAGGGAAAAAGGGACAGAGTAGACACAGAAGGTGGGACACATAATTTTTCATGTCTGTGTCTCAAGTGACATCTTCCAGTCCAGGATCACCTTATATTTGTTATTTGAAGGGCATTTTCATTAGTTTACCAATGGAACTGAACAAGATAATCAAATAAATATTCCTTAAAGAAATTCTCTAATGTTATTAAGCACCTTTTAAAGAAGACAAACTTGTAAGTTTGGGAGTCAAATTCTTTATCTTGAGCAGGAACGCACTGCCCTCTTGTGGCCACATGAGACGTGGCATGCGTGTTGAGGGGCTCATGGTTGCGTTAGCAATACAAGCGGACCCCAAACTGAGAGAGCTTCCCAGGCTTGCCCTTAGACCAAAGTAAGTTCTGTAAGAGTCAGTATTTTGAGTGCCTTTTTATTAGAAGTCATTGTCCTATTACTTCACACTAGAAAAACACTTTGGGAAACAGCTTTGTCCCAAGTCCGGTATTTCAGAGTGTGTACTGAGCTCCTGAATCAGGCCCTGGGTTCCAGGACTGAGAAGACAGACAAGGTCGCAGGCCCTGGACCCCCAGCGGTGGGGTGGGGAAGTGGGAGGGTAACTGTTTTACATCACAGAGCCTTCTGTCTGGTTTGAAGAAAATAGTATGTGAAACCAAAGCATATTAATAAATGCCTTCTGATTAAACAATAAACATTTTAGAAAATTGAAAAGTTACCAAACTAACCTTCAACATATTTGTATGTTTTCATCTCCATTTAGATACAGGGTTATTCCAAAAATGGGGTCACCCTATATTCCCAGTAACTTTTCATTTAACACGAATAATTACCCCAGCCCTTTAGTACTTTTGAATCTATGATTTCATGGTTGCATAATATTTCTTATTACATGTTGCACTTAACTGACCCGATCAAGAATTCCCGCTGATGCCTTCCCCTGCCAACTGTACCTGGTTTATCTTTGAAAGTGGAGTTCAATTGCTATGACCTCCAGGCAGCTTCCGAATCTAGAACAATTCACTGAACTTTCAGAGCACAGTCACTTTATTCTTTTTCCTGAGGACCCCGGGCACTTCATGCCATGTGCTGTCTCCCTCTTTAGGTCGGGAGCCTCTCCCAGGCCAGGATGCTGCTCTGTCAGATCTCTGCCTAGACTTTAGCACCGTGCTTGTTATGCAGTAAACACTCAGTAAAGAGCTGAAAAACACCATAATTCTAAATGAGTTACACCCTGTGTCAGAGAACTAAGTTTTTCTCTACAGTTTGTCCTCTCAGGCTGTGAAAGCAGATGAGGGTGACATCCTAGGGATAGGAGGGAAGGCACGTGATGGAAGATCTCTGGGTTCCAAATGAGCACGTGAAGGAGTGCATCTCCCCAGCCTGTACCCAGCCCGCACTGTTATGTGGGGAAATATATAGTGACAAGCTACAAAACTTTGGGAGGTTATTCAGCATAAGTTAATATACCCATGAATGACGTAAACCACAGGAGTCACGGAAGTAGCTATCAATCTAGTCCATTTAAAATGACCAAAGTCAATTTTTCTCTGCCCTCTAGGAGCTCACGGTCTGGAGGGGAAGGCGGAGACAGTCATGAAAACAAAAACACACGGATAGAAAGAACAATTGCTACGTGGAAACACAGCGGGTGCCACGAGGAGGGCTGGAGGCCCCTGGGCGAGGGCCTGAATGGCTGCACTGAGGTGACATTTCCATTCCCAGCAGCA
>PVJD01018412.1:0-14549 GCA_004026545.1 Mormoops blainvillei | reverse complement strand
CCCTCACAACACCATTCATTGAAGAGGCTATTTTTACACCATTTTAGGCCTCTGCCCACTTTGTGAAATATTAATTGACCATAGAGACATGGGTTTATTTCTGGGCTCTCTATTCTGTTCCATTGATCTATGTATCTGTTCTTGTGCCAGGACCAGATTGTTTTGATTACAGTGGCCTTATAATATAGTTTGATGTCAGGTATTGTGATCCCTCCTACTTTGTTCTTCTTTCTCAAAATTGCTACAACTATTCTGGGTCATGTATCGTTTCATATAAATTTTTGAAATGTTTGTGCTTTATCTGAAATATGTCATTGGTATTTTCATAGGGATTGTATTGAATGCATAAATTGCTTGGGGTACGATGGACATGTTGATGAAGCTATGTCTCCCAATCCATGAACACGGTATATGCTTCCATTTCTTTGTGTCTTCCTTAATTTCTTTCTTCAGTGTTGTGTTGTTTTCTGAGTACAGGTCTTTAACCTCCTCGGTAAGGCTTATTCCTAGGTAGTTTATTTTTCTTGTTGGAATAGTAAGTGGGATTTTTTTTCCTGAGGTTGGCTTCTGATATTTCATTGTTGGTATGCAAAAATACCTTCAATTTCTGAATGTTAGCTTTGTATCGTGCTACTTTGCCCAATTCACTTATTAGGTCTAGTTGTTTTTTGGTGGAGCCTACTGGATTTTCTATGTACACTATCATGTCATCTGCAAACAATGACACTTTTACTTCCCCCTTTCTACTTTGGATGCCTTTTATCCCCATTTCTTGTCTTATGGTTGTGCCTGGGACTTCTAATACTATGTTGAATAGAAGTGGCGAAAGAGGACATCCTTGTCTTGTTCCTGTTCTTAGTGGGAAAGCTTGTTAGTTTTTGCCCGTTTGGTATAATGTTGGATGTAGGTTTCTCATATATAGCCTTTACTGTGTTGATGTATGCCCCCTTTATTCCCACTTTGCTGAGTGTTTTTATCATAAATGGGTGCTGTACCTTATCAAATGCTTTTTCCACATCTATTGATATGTTCATGTGCTTCTTGTCTATCCTTTTGTTTATGTGATGTATTATGTTTATTGGTCTGTGAATACTGTACCATCCTTGCATCCCTGGGATGAATCCCACTTGATCATGGTGTATGATCTTTTGAATGTATTGCTAGATGCGGTTTGTCAATATTTTGTTGAGGATTTTAGTGTCTATATTCATCAGTGATATTGGCCTGTAGTTTTCTTTCTTTGTTGTGTCTTTATCTGGTTTTGGGATTAGGATGACGCTGACCTCATGAGAAGAATTTGGGAGTCTTCCCTCCTCTTGGATATTTTGGAATAGCATGAGGAAGACAGGGATCAGCTCTTCTTAAATATTTTCTTAGATTCTCCTGTGAACCCATCTGGTCCAGGGCTTTTCTGTGCCTGGAGCTTTTTGATTGCTGCTTCAAGTTCACCAACTGTTATCAGTCTGTTCAGGCTTCTGTGTCTTCTTCATTCTGTTTTGGAAGATTATATTTTTCTAGGAATTTTTCCATTTTTATTCAGGTTTTCTATTTCTTGGCATATAATTGTCCATAGTAATGTATTTTAAAAAAATATTTTGTTTATTATTTTCTTAGAAGGGAAGGGAGGGAGAAAGAGAGAGAAACATCAATTTGTGGTTACCTCTCATGTGCCCCCTGCTGGGGACCGGGCCTGCAACACAGGCATATGTCCTGACTGGAGAATCAGACAGGCGACCCGTTCAGTTGCAGGCTGATGCTTAATCCAATGAGCTATACCAGCTGGGGCTCATAGTAATTACTTACAATCCTTTGTATTTCTGTGGTATCAGCTGTGACCTCTCCTCTTTTGTTTCTATTTTATCTATTTAGGTCCTCTCGCTTTTTTTCTTGATGAGTCTGCTAAAGGCTTGTCAATTTTGTTTATGTTTTCAAAGAATAAGCTCCTGGATTTATTGATCCTTTGAAATGTTCTTTTAGTCTTTATCTCATTCAATTCCGCTGTGATCTTGATTATTTCCTTCCTTCTGCTCTCTGTGGGCTTTGTTTGTCGTTGTTTCTCCAGTTCTTGTAGACATAGGGTTACGATGTTTATTCAAAGTGTTTCTATCTTTTTTGAGTAGGCGTATTGCTATGAGCTTTCTTCTCAGGACTGCCTTCGCTGTGTTCCATAGGTTTTGGACTTTTGTATATTCATTTTCATTTGTGTCTAGAAACTTTCCGACTTCTCCTTTGATCTCATTATTGACCCATTAAATTTTTAATAGCATGCTTTTCAGTCTCCATGAGTTTGAATATTTTTGAGTTTTTTCCCTGAGGTTGGCTTCTAGTATTAAGCCCTTGTAGTCTGAAAAAGTGCTTGATATGATTTCAATTTTCTTAAATTTATTGGGGCTTGTTTTGTATGATGTCATGTGGTCTCTCTTTGAAAATGTTTCATGTGCATTTAAATAGAATGTGTAGTTTTCTTCTTTGGGATGAAAGGTTCTATATGCTTCACTTAGGCCCATTTGATCTAATGAGTCATTCAGTTCCACAATATCCTAGCTGATATTTTGTTTGGACGATCATTCCATTGTTGACAGTGGGGCATTAAAGCCCCCTACTATAAGGGTGTTGTTGTCTATATCTTTCTTGAATTCCTCCAGGGTTTTCCTTAAATATTTGGGTGCTCCTATGTTGGGTGCATATAGGTTTACAATGTTTATGTATTGTTGATGGAGTCTTCTGTATACTATTATAAAGTGTCCTTCTGGGTCTCTTTTTATGGCCCTTGTTTTGAAGTCCATTTGTCTCATACAAATATTACTACCCCAGCTTTTTTTCCCTGACCATTGGCTTGGAATATTTTTTTCCAACACTGTACTTTCAGTTTGTGCAAGTCTTTTGTCCTGAGGTGGGTCACTTGTAGGTAGCAGATGTGTGGGTCCTGTTTTCTTATCCATTCGGCTACTCTAAGTATTTTAATTGGAGAATTCAATCCATTCACATTTAAAGTTATTATTGATAGGTACTTATTCATTTTTTCCCTTTTATTTGTGTTCCACTCTCTCTCACTCTTTTTCTTCACCTTCTTAAAGCATAACTTGCAATACTGGTTTGGTAGAAGTATATTCTTTTCGCCTTCTTCTGTCCGCAAAACTTGTTATTTCACCTTCCATTTTAGTTGAGAGCCCCGCTGGGTAGAGTAGTCTTGGTTGCAGGCCTTTGCTTTGCATTACTTGGAATATTTCGTGCCATTCCCTTCTGGCTTGTAGTGTTTCTGCTGAGAAATCAGCTGCTAGCCTTGTCGGCACTCCCTTGTATGTTACTTCCTATTTCTCCCTTGCTGCCTTTAAGATTCTCTCTTTGTCTTTGATATCTGCCATTTTAATTATGATGTGTCTTGGAGTGGGTCTCTTTGGGTTCCTCTTGAATGGGACCCTCTGTGCTTCCTGGACTTCTGTGACTTTTTCTCTCCTCCAATTAGGGAAGTTTTCCATCATTACTTTTTCAAATAGTTTTTCTAACCCTGGCTTCTTCTCCTCCTTCTGGTATTCCTATTATATGGATATTATTACGTTCCATGTTGTCCTGCATTTCCCTTAACCCCTCTTCATTCTTTTTGAGTCCTTTTTGCAATTTCTTGCTCTTCTTGTGAGTTTGGTTCTACCGTGTCATCCAGCTCGCTGATTTGATCCTCTGCTTCCTCTAGCTCGCTTTTGATCCTTCTACTGTGTTCTTCAACTCAGAAATTGTATTCTTCATTTCCTCTTGGTTCTTGTTGATAGTTTCCATGTCCCTTTTCATGCTGATATAGTTTGTAGTAAGTTCCTTGTAGTTTCCCCGTAGATTTTATTCATTCTCACTGAGCTCACTGACTTCATTGAGCTTCCTTATTACCATTTTTTTTAACTCAATATCTGATAGTTTACATGCCTCTATTTCATTTAGTAGTCTTCTGGGGATCCCTCCTTTCCTTTCAATTGGGTGTTGTTTCTTTGCCATTATTTGGCTGCCAGAGCAAAACCACAAAGCCCAGGAATCAAACCAATGAGCACAAAAATAAGTGCCCCCTGCAATCCCATTATCAATGACAAGTGAACCAGTATTAATAAGGCTGTAAAAGGTTAAGACTATTATAATAATGAGGAGATATAAACTGTAGTATCAAATCTAGTGTCTTAGTATTCACCAACTTGATGGACAAGAAATGAAGGTCAAAATACTATGTAGTAAAGAAAATATCGGAAATCATGGAGAAGGCCACAGTGGATTTCATCTCAGTACCCTCTAGTGTTTACTGCTGGGTTTTTTTGTTTTGTTTTGTTTCCTGGATCTGCCTCTGGTGATGTCAGATGTTGACTTTGTCTGACTTTAGGCAGCCTGTTTGAGACTTCCAGGGATATACTCTCTGTGGCTGTCTCCTTCAACTGTTAATCTAGTCACTCTGCACCCAGCAGTCAGGCTTAAGCAGCAGAGGGCAGGGCAGAATCCCTCCTGGTGTTGGGGCTAATGGTTCCTCTCAGACTGGTGCTACTGGGAGATGAGTGGTCTCTGTGAGCTCAATGGCTGCCACCTTATGGTTCAGCACCATATGAAGATTCAGCACTAGGGTCCCGGGGGTTACTCTCTCAGTTCTGTCCCCAAGTCTCCATCCCCAGTCTCTCCTCAAGCATCTCTAGTCCACTCTGCACCCCCCCACCCCACCTTGCAAGGGTCTACTGCCTGTGGCTGCCACTCTGCACTCAGTAGTCAGGCTTAAGTACCACAGGGCCAGGGCAGAGTCTTTCCTTGGGGTGGGTCTATTGTTTCCTGTCAAGCTGCTGCCACTCAGGGGATTGGTCTGCCTGAGCAAGATGGCTGCTGCTACGTAGGGTTGACTCAGCACTGAGATCCTGGTGGCTCCTTTCTTATTTCTCTCTCCAAAGCCTCCATCCCCAGTCTCTCCTCAGGCTTCTGTAGCCCACTCTGCCCCTGTCTTTGCCAGGGCCGATGGTAAGCGGCTGCAAATGAAAATTTTGCAGTGGCCCTTTCAATGGCTCTTTCAGTCTCCAACCACCCATCTGTGGCAGAGAGCAACCCTGTGGCTCTTCACAGCTGGGTGTTATCTGTGTACTTTTTCGGCTCTGCTGCTATAGGCTGGGTATCCTTTCTTATGGTTTTGACCCTACTCATTTAAATATCCTTCTGGCTCTGCCTCCTGTAGGTGTCCAACCAGCCTTCTTGCTTCTCTGCCACACGCCTTACCAGTCAGGCTGTGCTGAAGCTGATTCTTCTCTGTGTTAGAGGTCATATGTCTTCTCTCTCACTAATGTTCATTTGTTTGTTTCTTGTGATTTCTCCACAATTTATTTGTAATTCCAGATTGGTCCAGGAAGGAGATCCATGTGACTTCCATTCACTCCTCTGCATCTTCCCCTCTGATGTTTTGTAATCTTTATCGAACTCTGTCTAATGATAAAGGCAGATCTACCATTTCCCCCAACTTGAGCATACTCTAGCTAGGGGTCCTTTTTGCATCTATGCTCTGACCTCTTTCTTCTTAGGGCACTTATTTTAAATGGTTTGTCATTGTAAATTCATTCTCTGCCTCTTTAAGATATATGTAATTTTATTAAAAGCCTCTTGCTAGCTTTAAAACCCAGGAAAGCTTTCTCAAGTACTTGGGAACTATTCCTTAGAAAAATAATCATTAAAGAAAATAGTTATTTCTCTCTCAGTATTTGTAAGAGGTCAGGAATTTAACTTAGAGTATGCCTTGTTCCCAGCTATAAAACTACCCCTGTTATGAATATAAGAGAAAGTTTACTTTCTTATGAGTAAAGCCAGTTATCAAACACAGATGGTGTTCTATCCCCACTCCAGCTCTTAAAATCTCTCCTACCCTTTGTTTCAACTTGGTTGAATTTAGACTTAGTTCTGGCCCCTTTTCTTCTATTGCAGTAGACTTAAATAAAGTCTCCTTTGACTATTTCACTCCTTCTCATGCAATTGTCACTTTGATATTAATTTACCAAAGTACATATTGTATACTTTAAATAAGGTCATGGGAGAAATGCAAATTATATGATGATAATATATTTTATTGCTAAATGAAATTGCAAAGAACATTTTCATTTTGAGTTGACTATCTGGTGTGGTTGTAGGTTAGAAAGGGAACAGTTAACATTCAGTTAATGATGAGGGGTATTAGCATTTTAATAAAAAGGGCAATAAAGCATTTAATTTTTAGCTTTTTTCCAGATATATTTCAATTATTTTATGTTGCTTTAATTTGTATTTTCATGTATAAAGTTCCTATCACATTTCTCTGATTTAAATTAGTGTTTTAGAGCATTAAGTTGTTATGCAACTACTGTTTTAATTAGATTTACCATTGACATTTATTACTTTTTGTTTTTTGTTTTTATTGGCTATTTTCCCCTTTGTTTCCTTTTTAGCTTTATTTCAATTATTTGTTAACCTTTATTATTCCGTTTTATTTTATCTGTTTGGCTCTTGCCTGTATTGCTTGTATTCTTAATGATTGCTCTAAAATTTACATTATACATAATCTAATATTTCACAGGCTAGAGTTTATAATATACAATTTCATTTTTAACCACTATTTATTTTTTATTTATGTCTTATTTATGTATGTAGATGTGTTTATTTATTTAGTAATTTTGGGTTTGATTTTTATTATTTTTATTGATTTGTAGTATTTTTCCATTAATATTTAGTTCCCTATGCCCTTCCCCCACCTCTACAATCACCATAATCTTGTCCATGTCCATGAGTCTTTTTCCTTTTTGCTCAATCCTTTCACCCCTCAACCCATTCCCCCTTAGTTGTCATCCTGCTATCTACATGTCTGTCTCTATTTTACTCTGTTGCTCAGCTTATTCATTAGATTCCACATATGAGTGAAATCAGATGTTATTTGTCTTCTCAAAGAGAATGGAGAAATCTTTTAATGGTGTAGTTGCTTTAATTCTTCCCATCACTGAATTTTGAGTTATAATTGTCATATACATTACACTGCATACATTAAATGGATACTATCATACATATAAATGATCTCCATATCAATGATAAAATAAAACACACTACGAGGGATGCTTTTTATATATATAATATATAAATTATATTAATTACATATAATATATATATAATGTATATAGTTGATTTTGGGAGATGAGAAACCTGAGTGCTGATAAAGATAGTAAAATTGGCTAAAATTTATTAGTTTTTAGTTAAATACAAATTACATCCATAAAGGCATTGTATGGTATATCCAGACAACAACCAAAATTCATTCTGACATCAAATTTGTCTAGGAGGAGACTCATATGCTGATTAGAATTCAAAAAATTCCTCAAAAAATAATTGACAATCTGAGAAAATTGTAGGCGAGCATTCTTTTTGACACAGAAACTCACTTCTAGGTTTTTCCCAAGGGAAAAAAAAAAGAATGTACATGCAAAAAAATCAATCATGTTAACATTGTTTTGTGGGGGGAAAAAACCACTAACCTTTAACAGAACAATGGAATACATTCTTTCATCAAAAATAGATTTTCTTGCATGATTCCAGGTAGGTACTTGGAATATTGGGGGAACCACTTTATAAAGTATATTTGTCTAACCACTATGCTATACACCCGAAACAAATACATAATATTATTGAATATAAACTAATTTTTAAAACATGGACACTTTTGGTGAAAATGAGAATTCTGTTTTACTCATTGACTATTTGCATATCTATGACACACAAATTTATTTTTAAAATACAGTGATTATGCATAGAATCTAAACCTCAAAGGAAAATTTCATGCAAGATAAATAAACCTGCTCATATTTTTACAAATAATTAAGGATACATGTGTAGACATAATAACCCATAGAGAAAGTTGAAAACAAAAGGAAAAAAAGAGGTCAGCGTCTGAGTGCTCAGGGAAGAAGGTTTTTTTTTTTTTTTTTTTTTTTAATACAAAGAAAAAGACTAATGAAATGCCTATGTTAAATGGTGCTCAAACATTCAGTCAAAATATTGGTTGAGTTTTAATAACCAGAAAGTCAGTGATAATCATTTGAGCAGTTTTTGTGAAATGAAGAGTGGAAATAGATAAATTACTATTTTATTGGAAAAAGACAAAATAAAGCCAGTATGCATGCATGTCATTTAGGAAGTTGAAGGCTGAAAAGAAACAGAAAAAGGCAGATGCGTCTAAAGAAGAGGAGCTTCTCCTAATTATATCCTCAATTCCCTCACCTTGTGCTGATGTCTTGATATTCTCTTGGCTACACTAAAATTTTCTGCCTACTCTGCATCTTCTCTAGCAATTGAAGGTCTAAATAAACATATGCAACTATGCTGACTTCTGTAGCTTTAAATTGTTCATCACTAGTCCCAAATGGACACTTTATGTCACCTGGAGTTCATGAAACTGTCTCCTAGTCCATTCACTCCCCTATGATTCCTACAGAAGTATCAAAATATCTAAGTTCCATGCAAAGTAGCTTTATATTACTGTCCAAAGTAACAATGTGCCTAAAATACTAAAAAGAAGAATGGTCAAGATAACATAAAATGCTACATTTGCCATGAGGTTTGGTATAACAACATTCATCATCTTATTCTCCATTCCGCAAACTCTAGCTGCTTTAGTCTCCCCTAAATAATGGCTCTTCTAGCCCACAAACTCAGTGCCGTGAACTGGGATATGAGTAGGGCTCATCTCCACTCTTATCCATATTTCAGGGCTCACTATCTTTTAATTCCTCAAGCCCAGTGAGTGTCTTTCAAACCATTATTTTATATATTTTCTCTGTTTTGTGACTGCCTCAGGTAGGAAAGAAAATTGAGTTTCTATTATTCCATCTCATCCAGAAGCAAAAATTTAGAAGTCGTGGGTTTCTTGATATATCATTTTGATCCTTATGAAAACAATATCAGTGAAATAATTAATACATTATGTAGAAGTATTTATTTCTTGGAACTTCCTCTAAAGCTCTGGAATTCCTGAGAAGTTCCAGGCTAATAGATAAGGAACTGGGAATAAGGCTTTTACCAGTGCCCTCAAACAATATGGAAATGGGTTTTATTTTGGGCAAAGATTGTTCTTTATTATTTTTTAAGAGTTTCCCAAGTCATGATGATTACATAATTCTTCCCACATGACCATGAAGTTATGTCATACTTTACTGTAGCTCATCACTTTGTTGTTGTCTGTATTTTCATTTACTACATTAAATAGTGAGATTGTTGATGGCTTGAATTCTACTTTATATATCTTTTCATTTCTAAATTTTGGGAAATATTAAATATTTTCACTGAATTATATATGCTTTGTAATTGAACTACAACCTAAGGGACTTTTTTTAAGGTTAAAACATAATGCAGTGTATACAAGATACCATTGAAATTTCTTATTTTTGACAATTCTAAAATTACATAATATTAACAGTTTTTGTTGATAGCTCAAAAGTATTGTGTTTTTGCTGATAATACTACAGTAACATATTAGATAATAAGCATTAAAAGTTAAGAAAAAAAGGCAAAATATCCAGAATCCTTAAGTAACCAAGGGAGAAATTTAAGCAGGTGTATGCATATGTTTGGATGCATATACCTGAATATATAAAATAAATTCTAAGAAAAATATCTATAGATAACTTGAAAATTAAATTCAGGTTATTGACTGTACTGTAAATACATTGATACTGTGTATATTTTACATATAATGTACTTGAAAAAATTATTATTCTATTGTACAGAAAGATAGCTTTGAAATTTTATAATATCCATAACACTTAGAAATATTAAAATTATCTTCACTGAATATTAATAAATAGAACAGTGTTTTAAAAATAATTGTTAATGCACAAAAGTGTATTTTGAATATCTTTAGGTTTTTCATAATTAAAAATGGATTCAAAAAATATAAGTCAATATCTGTTGATATAGCTAAAATAAGATGTAAACATGAGTCGACCAGAAATGATAAAAAAATTTAAAAGCTATTCAGATTGATAAGACTACATCAAACCAATTTCAAGAAGTAGGTTTATATTTAGTTATGAACATTAAAAGAACAAGCTAGTAATTTTGTAATTTTGTGTTCATCCTTTCTTTCTTATTTCCTTCTTCCTTTCCTTCCTTCCTGCATACATGTCTTTGTTTTGGAAATATTCTTTTAACTTGGTAAGATTTTATTTAACATAGCTATCACAGTATTGTATCTCTGGTAAATACATTTTTTTAAAAATTCTCTTTTGCAACTTATTGTTTCCAGACTATCATTAGTTTATGATAAAAATTTATAATATTTATTTTGAAGTAAAAACAGAATTGATTTCCAAACTGGAAAAAAATATAAATATGCAGGTCCTTAGGATTTTTCTTTAATTACATTTTGCTTTTGATTTAGGCACTTTTTTTTCCCCTGATGAGCCATTTTCAATATGCGAATGATTCTACACACATACATCATAATTTCCAGCTATTTTCAGTATGTAATTTTTAAATGGTATTTAATTTTGCTTAGTATGTTAAAAGGATTACCATAACTTGGTAATAATTTTATTCAATTCTAGGTGTATTTTCTTTTTCTTAAATGCTTCTTCTGAGGATTTTTTAAAATGTTCTGGTAAGGTAAATAATATTTTGCAATCAGCACAGCATAAAATGCATTTTCTGCTGAAAATAATTTATGTATATCAACATTATACATAAAACATTATGAATTCACAAAAGCAAAAGACTCTATTACAGAGATAAACAGAACAGAATATTGCATTCTTCAGTTAAAGTGATATTCCCAATTTACAAAAAGTCTTCTTTCTATAATATGTGAATAAAATATATGTTGTAATGACTTATACAGTTATTTTAATATGTAAAAGTCTATTCTTACCATGTAAACCTAAAGATGTTTTCAAGGATCAAGATGGTGGAGGAGCAAGAAATTGCAAAAAGGACTCAAAAAGAATGAAGAGGGGTTAAGGGAAATGCAGGACAACATGGAACGTAATAATATCCATATAATAGGAATACCAGAAGGAGGAGAAGAAGCCAGGGTTAGAAAAACTATTTGAAAAAGTAATGATGGAAAACTTCCCTAATTGGAGGAGAGAAAAAGTCACAGAAGTCCAGGAAGCACAGAGGGTCCCATTCAAGAGGAACCCAAAGAGACCCACTCCAAGACACATCATAATTAAAATGGCAGATATCAAAGACAAAGAGAGAATCTTAAAGGCAGCAAGGGAGAAATAGGAAGTAACATACAAGGGAGTGCCGACAAGGCTAGCAGCTGATTTCTCAGCAGAAACACTACAAGCCAGAAGGGAATGGCACGAAATATTCCAAGTAATGCAAAGCAAAGGCCTGCAACCAAGACTACTCTACCCAGCGGGGCTCTCAACTAAAATGGAAGGTGAAATAACAAGTTTTGCGGACAGAAGAAGGCGAAAAGAATATACTTCTACCAAACCAGTATTGCAAGTTATGCTTTAAGAAGGTGAAGAAAAAGAGTGAGAGAGAGTGGAACACAAATAAAAGGGAAAAAATGAATAAGTACCTATCAATAATAACTTTAAATGTGAATGGATTGAATTCTCCAATTAAAATACTTAGAGTAGCCGAATGGATAAGAAAACAGGACCCACACATCTGCTACCTACAAGTGACCCACCTCAGGACAAAAGACTTGCACAAACTGAAAGTACAGTGTTGGAAAAAAATATTCCAAGCCAATGGTCAGGGAAAAAAAGCTGGGGTAGTAATATTTGTATGAGACAAATGGACTTCAAAACAAGGGCCATAAAAAGAGACCCAGAAGGACACTTTATAATAGTATACAGAAGACTCCATCAACAATACATAAACATTGTAAACCTATATGCACCCAACATAGGAGCACCCAAATATTTAAGGAAAACCCTGGAGGAATTCAAGAAAGATATAGACAACAACACCCTTATAGTAGGGGGCTTTAATGCCCCACTGTCAACAATGGAATGATCGTCCAAACAAAATATCAGCTAGGATATTGTGGAACTGAATGACTCATTAGATCAAATGGGCCTAAGTGAAGCATATAGAACCTTTCATCCCAAAGAAGAAAACTACACATTCTATTTAAATGCACATGAAACATTTTCAAAGAGAGACCACATGACATCATACAAAACAAGCCCCAATAAATTTAAGAAAATTGAAATCATATCAAGCACTTTTTCAGACTACAAGGGCTTAATACTAGAAGCCAACCTCAGGGAAAAAACTCAAAAATATTCAAACTCATGGAGACTGAAAAGCATGCTATTAAAAATTTAATGGGTCAATAATGAGATCAAAGGAGAAGTCGGAAAGTTTCTAGACACAAATGAAAATGAATATACAAAAGTCCAAAACCTATGGAACACAGCGAAGGCAGTCCTGAGAAGAAAGCTCATAGCAATACGCCTACTCAAAAAAGATAGAAACACTTTGAATAAACATCGTAACCCTATGTCTACAAGAACTGGAGAAACAACGACAAACAAAGCCCACAGAGAGCAGAAGGAAGGAAATAATCAAGATCACAGCGGAATTGAATGAGATAAAGACTAAAAGAACATTTCAAAGGATCAATAAATCCAGGAGCTTATTCTTTGAAAACATAAACAAAATTGACAAGCCTTTAGCAGACTCATCAAGAAAAAAAGCGAGAGGACCTAAATAGATAAAATAGAAACAAAAGAGGAGAGGTCACAGCTGATACCACAGAAATACAAAGGATTGTAAGTAATTACTATGAGCCCCAGCTGGTATAGCTCATTGGATTAAGCATCAGCCTGCAACTGAACGGGTCGCCTGTCTGATTCTCCAGTCAGGACATATGCCTGTGTTGCAGGCCCGGTCCCCAGCAGGGGGCACATGAGAGGTAACCACAAATTGATGTTTCTCTCTCTTTCTCCCTCCCTTCCCTTCTAAGAAAATAATAAACAAAATATTTTTTTAAAATACATTACTATGGACAATTATATGCCAAGAAATAGAAAACCTGAATAAAAATGGAAAAATTCCTAGAAAAATATAATCTTCCAAAACAGAATGAAGAAGACACAGAAGCCTGAACAGACTGATAACAGTTGGTGAACTTGAAGCAGCAATCAAAAAGCTCCAGGCACAGAAAAGCCCTGGACCAGATGGGTTCACAGGAGAATCTAAGAAAATATTTAAGAAGAGCTGATCCCTGTCTTCCTCATGCTATTCCAAAATATCCAAGAGGAGGGAAGACTCCCAAATTCTTCTCATGAGGTCAGCGTCATCCTAATCCCAAAACCAGATAAAGACACAACAAAGAAAGAAAACTACAGGCCAATATCACTGATGAATATAGACACTAAAATCCTCAACAAAATATTGACAAACCGCATCTAGCAATACATTCAAAAGATCATACACCATGATCAAGTGGGATTCATCCCAGGGATGCAAGGATGGTACAGTATTCACAGACCAATAAACATAATACATCACATAAACAAAAGGATAGACAAGAAGCACATGAACATATCAATAGATGTGGAAAAAGCATTTGATAAGGTACAGCACCCATTTATGATAAAAACACTCAGCAAAGTGGGAATAAAGGGGGCATACATCAACACAGTAAAGGCTATATATGAGAAACCTACATCCAACATTATACCAAACGGGCAAAAACTAACAAGCTTTCCCACTAAGAACAGGAACAAGACAAGGATGTCCTCTTTCGCCACTTCTATTCAACATAGTATTAGAAGTCCCAGGCACAACCATAAGACAAGAAATGGGGATAAAAGGCATCCAAAGTAGAAAGGGGGAAGTAAAAGTGTCATTGTTTGCAGATGACATGATAGTGTACATAGAAAATCCAGTAGGCTCCACCAAAAAACAACTAGACCTAATAAGTGAATTGGGCAAAGTAGCACGATACAAAGCTAACATTCAGAAATTGAAGGTATTTTTGCATACCAACAATGAAATATCAGAAGCCAACCTCAGGAAAAAAAATCCCACTTACTATTCCAACAAGAAAAATAAACTACCTAGGAATAAGCCTTACCGAGGAGGTTAAAGACCTGTACTCAGAAAACAACACAACACTGAAGAAAGAAATTAAGGAAGACACAAAGAAATGGAAGCATATACCGTGTTCATGGATTGGGAGACATAGCTTCATCAACATGTCCATCGTACCCCAAGCAATTTATGCATTCAATACAATCCCTATGAAAATACCAATGACATATTTCAGATAAAGCACAAACATTTCAAAAATTTATATGAAACGATACATGACCCAGAATAGTTGTAGCAATTTTGAGAAAGAAGAACAAAGTAGGAGGGATCACAATACCTGACATCAAACTATATTATAAGGCCACTGTAATCAAAACAATCTGGTCCTGGCACAAGAACAGATACATAGATCAATGGAACAGAATAGAGAGCCCAGAAATAAACCCATGTCTCTATGGTCAATTAATATTTCACAAAGTGGGCAGAGGCCTAAAATGGTGTAAAAATAGCCTCTTCAATGAATGGTGTTGTGAGGG
>PVJD01018411.1:0-14554 GCA_004026545.1 Mormoops blainvillei | reverse complement strand
AAATAATAATTAAATCGAATACCCAAGATGGCAGTAGAGAAAGTGGATGTTACACTCATCTCTCAGGACCAAACTGGAATTACAGCTAAAATATAGAGCAATTAACCTGAATAACCAACATAAAAGTAGTTGAACAGACATCATATAACCAAGGATTTACAGAAGAAACCACTTTGATACTGGTAACAAAAACAAAGATGCACAAAGGACTGACCCTTCTCCCAGGAATGGTGAATGCTAATCTGTAGGGATTTTTCAGCTGTAAATATTTCCTCTGAGAACTGTGGGTTTTCAACCCAAAGCTGGGTTCCCCAAACCAGAGTACCAGATATGGGAAGAGGTGCCCACATAATATCTGGTTGTGAACATCAGTGGGAATTCTGTCTGCCAGGAAAAGCAAAAGCCTGTTAGAGACACTGATGCCCTCTTAAAAGGATGGCACAGAAAATTTGTTGGCAGTGATTCACCCAGGATTCTGGTGAAGGGAGGGCAAAGTAGACTAGAGTTTTGTGAGGAGAGAGTGGTATTTGTGGCTCTAGAGAAAGAGATGAAGGGACAACCACCAGGATCTCTATGCTAAGTCACTCTCCCACACTGAAGACACAATACTTCTTGGTAGGAGCACTCCCCTCCTTATGGCATCACCCTGGGGAATAAAATAGCCTCATCCTCTGGACATACTCTCACCCCACCCTGTGGAGTTTGCCCTCTGCTGAAGAGTCAGCTGCCCTGGCCTGGGCTTAGAGTTCAGCGAAGACTTAGGGAGTGTCAGTGACTCAGTTGTGTGGCTTTGGGTAGGGAGTCATTTCCCCCATTTTCCTGTGAACCTGACTAGCACCTTCCCCTCATGAGAAATCTGCCAGTCCCAACATATGAGCTCACAATTTCCCCATTATCCATATTCCTGGGTGTTACATTGTGCCAAGCTCTGGGCAAAATCCAGGACAGACTGAGTTGTGTGGTTCTGGGGTAAAAGCCACTAACCTCGCCTTCCTCCAAACCTGACCATCACCTTGTCCTCATAGGATATCCACTAGGCCAACCCTCTTGATTTCCAGTTGTCCCACTCTACTGTCATAGGGCTTATGGCAAAATCTAGGAATGGCTGAGTTGTGTGGCTCTAGAACAGTGACCATTTTTCCCTCACATATCTGACTGGTGCAGAGCCCTCCTTTAACACTGCCAAATCATGTTCTGTTTGAACCTGATAAACACTCTGGCCTCACCCTTATGAATCATTGAGAAGCTTGCCATACCTCAGAGGTGTACAAGCACCCAGTAGGTGGCAGCTAGATTTGGCAAACCCTGGATTATTTGTTGACTGGTTTCAGATGCAGCACTGGCACCAATTTTGAACCTGTATCAGTCTGGTAAAACCCATTTGCCCCTACCTGGTGACTCACAGAGAACCTACATCATGCAACCTGAGTATTGCCAGAGGCTCCTTTAGTGACTGAGATTAACGGATAGCCATCAGTTGGAGGCAGACACAGCTGTATCTCAGGGTGTCTTGGGACTTTTGCTGACCTTCCCCTAGGACCACTATTGGTAAAATCTGACCTTGGTTCACAACTCAGTCTTTTCCATTCACACTCAGGCCCAGCAGAGGCAGCCATGAACTGTGGATCACTTTGTAACTTCAAACAGTTTGCCCAGGGCCAGTCACAGGCAACATCTGACATTGCTCTGCACCTGAGTCCCTCCCAAGAGGTCCTAGAACCAAGACATTCAGTGGCGAACTTTGGACAATATCAGAGCAGAATCCAATGAACATCAGTAGTGGCATATAGTAAGGGAGACCTTTGCAGATGCCAGACCTTAATTGTTAAGGCAAGTTCTGCTTCATGTGGTCAACAATTGCACAGTAGCTTGTACACTGTAGTTGGGGTCAATCTTCATAGTCATCCAGGCTGAGAGTCAACCCCACACATGATCAAGCAAACAGCAATTGAGACTGAATTATAAAAGGAGGGCTCACATACCCCACACAAAGAATATTCCTGGAGCACCCAGCTCAGGTAATCAAGAATATTGCCCCATTGGGTCACAAAAGACACTTACTTCAAAACACCACATTTCAAAGACTGGGAGTAATGGTAGATATACCTAATACATAGAAACAAACACAAACAGGTAGCCAAAATTAGAAGAAAAAAAATGCCCCAAATGAAAGAAAAAGATAAATATTCAGACAAAGAGCTAAATGAAATGGAAACAAGAAATTTATCAACTATAGAGATTATAAAAAGGGTTATAAGGATGCTCAAGGAACATAATAAGAACTAAATCAGCATAAAAAAGGACATAGAAACCATAAAAAGAATGAGTCAGAAATTAGGAATACAGTATCTGAAATGAAGATTATACTAGAAGGAAATCATGTAGTAGGTTAGATATCATACTATCAAATCAGCAATTTGGAAGACAAGGTAGTAGAAAACACCAACTCAGAGCAGAAAAAATAAAAATAAATGAAAATGAGGATAATTTGAGGGATATTTGAGACAAATAGAAACATAACAGCATCTGTATCATAGAGGTGCGAAAGTAGAAAAGAGAGAGCAAAATATAGAGATCCTATTTGAAGAAATCAAAATGGCAAAATTTATTATTGTTTTTTATAGACGTTCAAGTACCGCTGTCTCCATTTTCCTCTCACCACTACCACCCTCTTCGCCCATCCCCAACTCCTACCATCAATCTTACCTCCCTTTGGCTTTCTCCATGGGTCCATTGCATGTGTTCCTTGACAACCCTTCCCCTTCTTTCCCCATCACCACCCCCAACATCTTCCCCTCTGGTAACTGTCATTTTGTTTTCTATTTCCATGTCTCTGGTTCTGTTTTGCTTGCTTGTACTGTTGATTAGATTCCACTGATAGGTGAGATCATATGGTATTTTCTTTCACCTCCTTGCTGATTTCACTTAGAATAAAATGCAAAATTTAGAGACAAAGAGAGAATTTTAAAAACAGCAGGAGAAAGATAGTTAGTTACCTCCAAAGGAACTCCCATAAGACTCTCAGGTGATTTCTGAACAGAAATATTTCAGGCCAGAAAACAATGGTGAGAAATACTCAAAGTGATGAAAAGCAAGGACATACAACCAAAACTAATATACCCAGCAATGCTATTACTAAAAATTGAAGGACAGAGGAGGGATCAAGATGGCAGAGGACTGAATGGGAGTCACGCTGACCTCCTCCCAGGACAAATCTGGAATTACAACTAAATTATGGAGAAATCACCTGGAACCAACGACTGAAAAATAGTGAGAGAGAAGACTTATAACCTTGGAGAGACAAAAGAATCAGTTTAGTACAATCTGACACATAAGGAGTACAGCAGAGACGTGAGAAGGCTGGCTTGACACCTGCAGGAGGCAGTGCCAGAGGGATATTTAAGTGACCAGTTGGATCTCCCTGAGAAGAGTGGGGTCTAAATCATAAACAGGGGTCCCCATCTTACTGTACTGTCATCCAAAAACTACACAGATAACAGCCAGCTGTGAAAAGTGGCAGGGTCATTCTCTACCAGAGATGGGCAGCTAGAGACTGAAAGAGCATATTAAAAGGCAAATGCATAAATTTTCATCTGTAGCCACTTACACTGGGCTCCAGCAAAGGCAGGGGTAAAATGGGCTGGAGGCGCCTGAGGAAAAACTGAGGATGGAGGGTTAGGGGAGAGAACTGAGAATGTTCCTACCAGGATCCCAGTGCTGAGTCATCCCCAACGTGGCAGTAGCCACCTTACATAGGCGGACCAATCCCCTGGCAGTAACCTGAGAGGAAACAATAGCCCAGACCCCAGGAGGCATTCTGTCTCAACCTACGGTGCATAAACCTAATTTTTGAGCTCAGAGTGACTAGATTAACAACTGAAGGAGATAGCCTCAGATAGTAGATGCCAGGAAGTCTTGAACAGGCTGCCTAAGGTCAGACGAGGTCAACATCTGACTTCTCTATAAGTGGATCCAGAATGAAAAAACAGTGGTAAATAATAGAGGCTACTGAGATGAAATTCGCTGTGGTCTTCTCCATGATTTGCAATATTCTTTACTATATAGCTTTTTCACATTCATTTCTTGAACATCAAGTAGGTGCATATTAAGTCACTAGATTTTATACTATAGTTTATTGTTCTCATTTCTTATAATAATCTTAATCTATTTACAGCCTTATTAATACTGGTTCATTTGCTGTTGATAGTGGGATTACAGGGGGTAGCTATTTTTGCAGACATGGTTTTGTTTCCAGGGCTTTGCGGTTTTGCTCCGACAGCCTAATAATGGGAAGACAAGGAAACAACACCCAATCAAAAGGAAAGGAGGAATCCCCAGAAAGACTACTAAATGAAATATAGGAAAGTAAACTGTCAGATATTGAGTTCAAAACAATGGTTATAAGGTAGTTCAATGAACTCAGTGAGTTCAGTGAGAATTACAAAAAATTACAAGGAAAGAATGAGGAAATTACTGCAAACTATATCAGCAAAAAAAAAAAAGACACATAATCTATCAACAAGAATCAAGAGGAAATAAAGAATGCAATTTCTGAATTGAAGAATACAGTAGAAGGATTCAAAAACAGGCTAGATGAAACAGAGGATCAATCAGCAAACTAGAAGACATGGCAGAAAAAAACTCCCAGAAAGAGCAAGAAAATGAAAAAAAAGCTCCAAAGCAATGAAGAGGAGCTAAGAGAAATGCAGGGCAACATGAAACATAATAATATCTGGATAATAGAAATACCTAAAGGAGAAGAAGTGGAGCAAGGGAGAGAACACCTGTTTGAAAAAGTAATGATGGAAACTTCCCTAATTTGAGGAGATAAAAAGTCACAGAAGTCCAGGAGGCACAGAGGGTCCAAATCAAGAGGAGCCCAAAGAGACCCACTCCAAGACACATCATAAGTAAAATGGCAGATATTAAGGACAAAGAGAGAATCTTAAAAGCACAAAGGAGAAACAGGAAGTAACATACAAGGGAGCCCCAGTAAGGCTAGCAGCTGACTTCTCCACAGAAACACTACAAGCCAGAAGGGAATAGCAAGAAATATTGTGAGTAATGACAAGCAAAGGCCTACAACCAAGACTACTCTACTCGGCAAGTCTCTCAATTAAAATGGAAGGCCAAATAAGGAGTTTCTCAGACAAAAGATGAAAAGAATACACATCTACCAAACCAGCATTGCAAGAGATGCCAAAGGGACTGCTTTAAGAAGGTGAAGAAAAAGAGTGAGAGAGAGAGGAACACAAGTACAAAGGGAAAAAATGAATAAGTATCTATCAATAATTTCAGATGTAAATGGGTTAATGCTCCAATTAAAAGACATAGTGCAGCTGAATAGATAAGAAAACATGACCCATGCATATGCTGCTGAAGAAGAGACCCACCTCAGAACAAAAGACCTATAGAAACTGAAAGTAAATGGCTCGAAAAAAAATATTCCATGCAAATGGACAGGAAGAAAAAGCCGGGGTAGCAATACTTATAAAAGACAAAATAGACTTCAAGACAAAGGCCACAGAAAGAGACACAGAAGGACACTTCAGAATACTGAAAGGAAGAATCCATCAAGAACACATAAACATTGTAAACCTAGATGCCCCCAACACAGAAGCACTCAAATATATAAGCAAAATCCTGGAAGACTTCAAGAAAGATATAGACAGTAACACACTTATAGTAGGGGATTTTAATACCCCACTTTCTACAATGCATAGATCATCCAAACAAAATATCAACAAGGATATTGTGGAACAGAACGACATATTAGATCAGATGCACTTCACTTCATATATATATATATGGTTTATATATAACTATATATATATAACTATATAACTATATATATATATAACCTTTCATCCCAAAGAAGTAAAATACACATTCTTTTCAAATACACATGGAACATTTTCAAAAACAGACCACATGATAAGACACAAAAACAGCCTAAAGCAATTTTAAGAAATTTGAAATCATATCAAGCATTTCCTCAGACTACAAGGGCCTGAAACTGGGAACCAATCTCAAGGAAAAAACTTAAAAACACTCAAGCTCATGGAGACTGCATAACAAGCTACTAAACAAGGAAGGAGTTAATAATGAGATCAAGGAAGAAATCAATAATTTCTGGAAAGAAATGAAAACGAACACACAACTGTCCAAAACTTATGGGACACAGCATATGGCAGTTCTGAGAGGGAAGTTAATAGTGATACAGGCTTATCTAAAAAACATGGAAATATTTCAATTAAACAACCTAACACAACATCTAGAAGAACTGGAGGAACATCAACAAACAAAACCCAGAATGATTAGATATAAGGAAATAACCAAGATCAGAGCATAAATAAATGACATAGAGACTAAGAGAACAATTCAAAGGATCAATAAATCCAGGAGCTGTTTCTTTGAAAACATAAAGAAAATCGACAATCCTTTAAGAAGACTCATGAAGAAATAAATGGAGAGGACCCAAATAAAGAAAATCAGAAACAAAGAGGAGAGATAACAACTGATACCAAAGAAATACAAAGGACAGTAAGAAATTACTACAAAGAACTATATGTCAAGAAATTTGAAAACCTGGGTGAAATGGACAAATTCCTGGAAAAATATAATCTTCCAAAACTGAATGAAGAAACAGCAGAAAGCCTAAATAGACTGATAACAGCTGGGGAAATCAAAGTAGTAATTAAAAAACTCCTGGCACAAAATCTCTGGACCGAGTAGTTTGCCAGGAGATTTTACAAAACATTTAAGGAAGAGATAACCGCTATCCTCAGACTATTAAAAAAAAACCAAAAAGAAGGAAGACTCCCAAACTCTTTTTATGCAGTCAGCATCATCCAATCTCAAAATCAGATAAAGACACAACAAAGAAAGAAAACTGCAGGCCAATATCACTGATGAACATAGATGCAAAAATTGTCAACAAAATATTAGCAAACTGCATCCAGCAGCACATTAAAAAGATCATCCACCATGATAAAATTGGATTCATTTCAGGGATGCAAGGATGGTATGTTAGCAAATCAATAAACGTAATACATCACATAAATGAAAGGAAAGACAAAAATCATATGATTATGTCAATAGATGCAGAAAATACATTTGACAAAGTACAGCACCCATTTATGGTAAAAACACTCAGCAAAGTGGGAGTAGATAGAGCATACCTCAACATAATAAAGGCCACATATGAGAAACCTACTCCAACATTATATTGAATGGGCAAAAACTAAAATCTTTGCCACAGAGATCAGAAACAAAACAAAGTTGTCTGCTTTTACCAGTTCTGTTCAACATAGTGTTGGAGGTCCTAGCCACAACAATCAGATAAGAAAAGAAAATAAAAGGCATCCAAGTAGGAAAATAGGCAGTAAAATTGTCATTGTTTCCAGATGATATCATTGTGTATATAGAAAACTCATAGACTACCCAAAAAAACCACTCAACCTAATAAGTCAGTTTGTCAAAACAGCAGGATTCAAAGTCAATATTCAGAAATCAAAGGCATTTTTATATACCAGCAGTGAAATATCAGAATTAGAAATAATGAAAAATACCCTATTCACTATAACAACAAAAATAATGTAGGAATAAACCTTACCAAGGAGGTAAAAGGCCTATACTTAGAAAACTACCCAACACTGAAGAAAGAAATTAAGGGAGATACAAGTAAATGGAAACATATACTATGTTCATGGATTGGAAGATTTAACATCATCAAAATATCCATACTACCCAAAGTGATTTACAGATTCAACACAATGCCTTAAAATACCAATGACATATTTCACAGTTATAGAACAAAGAATTCAAAAATTTATATGGAACCAAAAATGACCCCAAATAGCTGCAGCAATTTTGAAAAAGAAGAACAAAGTCAGAGGGATCACAATACCAGATCTCAAACTGTAATACAGGGCTACTGTAAACAATACAGCTTGGTACTCTCATAAGAATAGACACATAGATAATTGGAACAGAATAGAAAACTCAGAAATAAGCCCATGTCTCTATGGTCAATCAATATTTGATAAAGGAGGCAAAAGCATAAAATGGAGTACAAATAGCCTCTTTAAGAAATGGTGTTGGGACATCTGCACAGCTATATGAAAAAAAATTAAACTTGAACACCAACTTCCACCATACACAAAAATAAACTCATGGTGGATAAAAGCTTTAAACATAAGTCATGAAACTATTAAAATCCTAGATGAGAGCATAGGCATGAAAATCTCAGATATCCCATGCAGTAATATTTTCACCAATATGTCCCCTAGAGCAAGGCACATAAAAGAAAGGATAAACAAATGGTACTTCATCAAAATAAGAAGCTTCTGCATGGCTAAAGAAAAAACTCAGCAAAATGAAAAGAGACCCAACCATATGGGAAAATATACTTACCAATGATATCCAAGACATGGGTTTAATCTCCAAAATATATAAAGAACACACATGACTCCACTCTAGGAAGACATACTATCCAATTTAAAATTGGTCAAAAGACCTGAACAGACACTTCTCCAAAGAGGACATACACAGGGCCCAGAGACACATGAAAGGATGCTCAGCATCACTAGCCATCAGAGAGATGCACATTAAAACCACAATGAAATACCACCTCACACCAGTCAGAATGACCATCATAAACAAATCAACAAACAATTGCTCATGAGGTTGTGGAGAAAAGGAAACCCTAGTGCATTGTTGGTGGGAATGTAGACTGGTGCAGCCACTGAGGAAAACAGTTTGGAAGTTCCTCAGAAAATGAAAATTGACAGTGTTTTTTTTTTGTCTCAGCAATTCCATTGCTGGGATTATACCCTAAGTACCCTGAAACACAAATTCAAAAGAACCGATGTACCCAAATGTTCCTAGCAGTGCTATTTACAATAGCCAAGTGTTGGAAACCACCTATGTGCCCATCAGTAAATGAGTGCATCAAAATACTGTGGTACATTTATACCATGGGATATTATGCAGCAGAAAATAAAAGAAGGAACCCCAACCCTTCACAAAAGCATGGATGAAACTGGAAAACATTATGCTAAGTAAAATAAGCCAGACGGTGAAAGACAAATACTACATGATTTCACCTATAAGTGGAGACTAATCAACAAAGCAGGTCAATTAAATGTAACTGGAAACTTTGAAGTGAAGAACAAACTGATATTGAACAGAGTAGAATGGGAGGGGGGGAAGACAGCAGGGGTAAGGGAGAACAGGGGAAGGGTGTTCAAGGAATGTATATGTGGAACTCATGGACAAAGTCAAGGAGGTGGGGTCGAGGGTTTTCAGTGGCTGGAGTGGTGGGGAAAAATGGACAAGACTGTACTTGAACAACAATAAGAATATGAAAAAATATATAAGTGAAAGAAGAATTAACACTCTTTTAAAATAATTCCAAAATATTCAAAAGGAGGGAGAACAGTCAAGCTCATTTTATGAAGTCGGCATTATCCCAATTCCTAAACCCGATGAAGATACTATAAAGAAGAAAATTACAGTCCAATATCCGTGATGAACTGAGATGCTAAAATCCTCATCAAAATTTTAGCACATTGTGTCCAGCAATAAAATAAAAATGTCATATACCATGATCAAGTGAGATTTATTCTGGATATGCAAGTTTGGTACAATACCCATAAATCAATAAATGTGATGCACCACATAAATAAAATAAAGAGTAAAAACCACATGATTTAATCAATAAGTGAAGAAAGAGCATGTGATAAATCTAACACCATTTATGATAGAAACTTTCACCAAAGTGAGAATACAGGGAACATACCTCAACATAATAAAAGCTATATATGACAAACCCATAGCCAATATCACACTCCATAGGTAAAAGAAAAAGAGTGTTTCTCTTAAGGTCAGGAACAAGACAGGATGTCACCTTTCACAACTCACTCAACATAGTACTGAAAGTCTTAGTCACAGAAATCAGAAAAGAAGAAGAAATAAAAGGCATCAAAATTGGAAAGGGAAAAGTAAAACTGTCATTATTTTCAGATGACATGATTCTGTATAGAATCCCAAAGATTAAAAAAAAAAAAAAAAACTGGGCTAGAACTAATAAATGAATTCAGTAAAGTAGCAGGATTTTTAAAATATCCAGAAATCAGTTGCATTTATACACACCAATGATCAAGTATGAGAAAGTCAAACAAAAATATTCTATTTATAACCACGTCAAAATATGAAATAACTCAGAATAAATTTAACCAAGGATTTAAAAAGTCTTAAATCAGAAAATTATAAGACACTAAAGAAAGAAATTGAAGAAGATACAAGTAAGTAGAAACATATGCTGTGTTCATACTATCTAAAGCAATCTATGGATTCAATACAATTTCTACCAAGATAACAATGGATTATGTCTAGAATACATATTCCAAAAATTTATATGGAGTCAAAAAAGACCCAGCAATCTTGATGAAAATGAACAAAGTTAGTACGATCATGCTACCTGATATCAAACTACACTACAAGGACATGGTAATCAAAACAACTAGACATTTTTATCAAAACAGAGACGTGAATCAATGGAACCAATTAGAGAGACCAGAAATAAACCCATGACTTTATGGTCAACTATTTTTGACAAAGGATTCAAGGGCATCTAATATGGTAAAGATAGTTTATTCAATAAGTGATGTTGGAAAAATTGTACAGATATGTGCAAAAAAATGAAACTAGAGCACCTTCTTACACCATAGAAAAGAATAAACTCAAAATAGAATAAAAACTTAAATATTAGACTCAAAACCATAAAATTCCTAGAAGAAAACCTAGGCAGTGAAATCTTGGACATTTCTTGTAGCAATACTTTTTTCTGATATTTCACCTTGGGGAAGGAAACAAAAGGAAAAAAATAAAGAAATGGGACTACATAAAACTAAAATGTTTTTACACATCCATTTAAGCTATCAACAAAATACAAAAATAAGCTATTGAATGATAGAACATATTTTCCAGTGATACATCTGATAAAAAGTGTTTTATCCAAAATTTAGAAGAACTAATAAAATTCATCTAAAAAAATGCAGTTAAAAGTTAGGTAAAGGACATGAATGGACACTTCTCCAAAGAGGACATACAAATGGCCAGCAGATGTGAATGAATGTATGCTCCTTTATGTTCACTGCAGCATTATTTACAATAGGCAAGATCTGTAAGCAGTCAAATTGCCCATCCATAGATGTGTGGATTAAAAAGCTGTGGTGCATTTACACAATGGAATACTACTTGGCTGTAAAGAAGAAGGAAATGATTCCATTTGGGTCAGCATTGATGAACCTGCAGAATATTATGCTAAGTGAAATAAGGCAGTTAGACAAAGACAAGTACCACGTGATTTCACTTATTTGTGGAATATAATGAAAAAATAATGTTACAAAATAGAAACTGACTCATAGACACAGAGAATAGACTGACAGCTGTCAGAGGGGATGAGGGCTTAGGGGTTGGGTAAAAAAGGTAAAAGGATAAAGAAAAAAATCTTATACACACAGACATTAGCGTGGTTATTACCAGAGGAAAAGGAGTTTGAGGGGAAGTAGAAGAGGGTAGAGGAGGATAAATAGTGATGGAAAGAGACTTGACCTGGGGTAGTGAACATACGATACATTATACAGATGATGTATTACAGAACTGTACACCTGAAACCTATATAAATTCTGTTAACCAATATAACCTGAATAAATTATATTTTAAAAATTAAATAAACAAGTAAAGTACAGAAAATCAAAATGATCAAATATGATTCACAATTACGTTATGGAATGATATTTAGCAACATGAGGAAATATTCGTGATAAATAGAAAAATATTATGTAGCAGTTTTCATTGTATGATTCTAGTTTAGTAATGTACAGAGAGTTACTAAACCATGACGTTCATGCACATCCATATACTTGTGAGAATTCACAGAAGAATAAAGACATATTGCTAAACATCAAAATACAAATTTCAATTTTTTCTAGATAGTGATATTAGAAGGAATTATAATTTATTTCTGACTGGTTTGCTATATCTTCTGATTTTTCTATAATGATACTAAATTACTTTTATGATTAGAAATAAATAAGAATTTTATTTAAGTAAAAAAAAATGTAGATTGAAGCCCTTATGCCATCTTCATGTAATATAGTTAGTTTTCCAGTATTGGACATTGTAGCTTTGTATTTTTCTCAAGTATTTTGGCAAAGTTCTCTTAAAAGGTGTTAAGTGTCTAATCAGATTTTTGGTCCAGCCCTAGAAACAGGCAATACCATTCAAATATGTCCCTCCCCAATGATCTTATGCTGCCTAGAATTTCCACTTAAGATCTGTATGTGGATAAATATATTTCTTAGGGAAAGTAGAAGGTTCTCTAATTTTGTTTTGTTTTTGCTGTTGGTGATTTTTCTTCTATTAAAATATCATCCATTGTCACTGAGAAGATAACCAAGCCTTTAGTGACCTCAGCTTTCCACAACTAAGAAGAAAATTCTGGACCCTGTAGGATTTCCATAGATAGGTCCCAGGAAGTATACCATAGTTACTAAGTACTTAAGTAGCATAGGTAGTTATTTTTTAACATTCTTTAGTTTATTACTTTTTCTGCTAAATAAAAATCTTAAGCAGCATCATGTGCTTAATTTCATGGAATCAACACTGGCTTTCACTGGCTTAAATATTTCCTGGTATCAGCTTCACTGGCTTAGAATCCTAGCTTAATATTTTTGTATTTCTCTTCCATTAGATAACTTGACTCCTGTCTCTTTACATTGCTGCTCCTAACTAGGTGACTCCTGTAATTCTCTCCATAGCCTCATAAAATCCTTACCAATTTCTATTGCATTCTCTATCCCCTCTATTAATAGGGGGAGGATGCCAAATAACTTCAGACCATGAGTACATAGAGGTTAGAGACAAAAGGAGAGAACAGTGACTCAAAAGAGAGCCACTGCCTATTTCCAATATTGTACTGGTAACCAGTTCTGTAAAGAAAAAAAAGAGCCCTAAATTGTAGAATTTTCCTATTTCTATTGTGTATAGATATCCACTATGGCCAATGTCAAGTTAAAAGTATAACATCACTGAAAATTGAGAACAATTGACTCTCTATAAAAAGACTCTGTATTTCCTTGTTATTCTGGGACAACCTAATTGACATATTTTTTTAAATTGTTTATCCTTTTTATTCCAATAAAATCTGAAGTTAGTGTTTCTTTCACCGTGATTATGACCTTTAGACCACCATCGCCTGAGAAGTTTGTTAAAATGTAGAATCTGGGTCCCATCACAGACTTAAAAGTGTGCCTTAGAATCAATAATTTTAACATCTCTCCAGGTGATTCTGAAGTACACTGAACTTTTCCATTTATTTCTCAAATGCACAGGACCATTTAATTACTGTGAAAGTGTGTAACTGTGGACTGAAGCAGCAAAAAACAGTTAAGACTTGATCCTCCCAAAGAATAGACCCATCAGTTACTACCATGTCTCCAAAAGGTCTATCTCCTTAAAAATTTAATGAAAACATTCAACTATCTCTGATTTAGACTTGAGTTAGAATCAATATCCCTGTATTAGTTTGCTAGGACTGCTGTAACAAAGTACCACAGACTAGGTATCTTAAACAATGGAAATTTATTTCTCACAGTCCTGGAGGCTAAAGTCCAAGATCAATGTGTCAGTAGTGTTGGTTTCATCCTGAGACCTCTCTTCTTGATTTGTAGATTGGCCATCTTTTCCCATTGTCATCACATGGTCTTCCCTTGTGTATATCTGTGTCTTAAACACCCCTTATTATAAAGATATGTTATAATAAATGAGGATCCACTCTATTAACCTCATTTAGCCTAAATAACCTCCTCAAAGCCCCTATCTCAAAATACAGTCACTTTCTGAGGTACTGGGGATTAGAACTTAAACTTATAAATTTGGAGGGGATGAAATTCAGTCCATAAAAACTTATGAATCTTGTATAAATAAAAAAAACACATATAGCAATTTATACTGAACCATAAAATGTGACACACAAGATTAAAGCCTTGGTACATTTAAGCATCTTAGCTTAAATATATCGGCATCAACAAATGTTAGTATCTCTGTCATGATGAGCCATCAGCTTGCAGGATGTCTCTGGCATAAATCCAAACACGTAGAACTTTAGATTTCATGAAACAACTCATTCACTTAAAAAATGAGGACTAATTCATAAATATCTTTTGGAAAGCTGAGGGCAAAATTGCATTTATTCTTTAGTTGCTCAGCATTGTGATTCATAATTTTAGGAAGTTGGGAAGGAAATCTGTCTTTGAACTAAGCAGCAGAAAGAAAGAAGGAATTCCTACCCTTCTTGACAGCATGGATGGAACTGAAGAGTATTACTCCAAGTGAAATAAGTCAGCAGTAAAAGTCAAATACCACATGATCTCACCTATAAATGGAGCCTAATCTACAAAACAAACAAGTGAGCAAAATAGAACCAGAGACATGGAAATAAAGAAGAGACTGACTGTGACCTGAGGGGTGAGGGGAGGGGGATAAC
>PVJD01018410.1:0-14567 GCA_004026545.1 Mormoops blainvillei | reverse complement strand
GGACAGGCGGAACTGCCTTACGAGGGTCTCAGCTACAGAAAATGAATCGAGGGCACTCTGCCTCTTTCTCTGGGGCACAGGGACCCTGCCCCAACCCAGGGATACCCAACTCTGGTGGGAGGGACCCAGTTCTATGCTGGGAACCCTCCGTTTGATGGGAAAGACACAGCCCAACTGGAGAGAGAACGTCACCCTCAATCTGATGAGGCGGAGACAGCTCATGCTGTCCGGGAGCCCCAGGCTGAGAGAGGAGACTCAGCCCTGCAACAGATGAACCCCTAGTCTGGTGGGAGTGGCAGTGTAAGATCCCTTAGTCTGGTGGCCAGTCAGCTTTTCCCACCACCTGATACGCAATCAGGGCTTCCCCAGCCCTGAGGCGTCCCTGGAAGAGCCTTGAACAGACTTGACATAAGCGAGGACAGCTGCTGGGCATCTGGACACCAGGTGCTCTCCTCTTCTGCTTCCTGCCCATCCCGTAGGCCCAGGAACCCTCCCCAACTCGCACCGGAGCACCCTGACCACCCTCACCCGTTATCCCCTCCACCAGCATTTCCCATCAAACATTTGGGGAAACGTGGGTTTCCTGAGGTGGAAATATTAAGGCTACCTCGGCCTGGCAATGGCACCTGAAAATCAGCGACAAGATCAGGGCGTGGGTGTCGAGTGCTTACCCTGCACCGGGCACGTGCAGGGTACTGGGGATGGGACAGTCGGCAAGACACGGCCCTGGCCCTGGAGGACCCCCTGTCCCAAACACAGAGGTGTCACACAGCCTGCTGCCTGCTGCCTTGAGTGTGCCTGTGGGAGCCCCGTGGAAGCACAAAGGAGGGAGTGATTAATTCCGCCTGGCATAGGGGAGGGGCGGGGAGGCTTCCCGGAAGAGGGACACCGGGCTCAGGCCTTGAAATATGAGTGGGAGTTTACTAGATGGGGGAGGAACAAGCATTCGGCAGGGGGAGAAGTTAGAGGGACACAGCTTGTGGGACGCGGGGACAAAGACACGCGCAGTCTGGCTGGGCCCCAGCGGTTCTCACACTGTAGCCTGCGTCACCCGGAGGGCTTGTTAGAACCCAAACTGCCAGCCCCCCACCCCCAGAGTTTCTGATTCACTGGGTCTGGGCTGGGGTCACGGTGATGCCAATGATGCTTACGAGTCTGAGAACTGTGTCTTTAAGAGCCACCGTTGTAAAGGACTGTGGCAAATTGGATCATTATCCCAATTCTTCCATTCCTCCCTGTAAGAGAATTACAAACCTGCTCCTTTTGCCATGTGACCCGCCTCTTGCTTTTAAGGACGTGGGGTATATTTCCCTGAGCCCCTGGGTTTGGCCACGTGACTTGCTTCGGTCAATGAAACATCGGTGAACTCGTCGTGAGTACAGACTTTACATTGCTTATGCGGTTCGGCTTGGTGTCCCGTGCTTCTGCTATCGGTCACGGGAAGAACACGCTGCCTGTCCCAGAACAGGAGCCACATGTCACACGCCAGGACCCAGCCTACAGCTTGAAACAGAGCTGCCCCGGCCCACCTGAAGACGCCTGAGTGAGAATAATCAGGGTTCGCGGTTTCAGCCATGGAAATTTGGGGATTGTTTGTTCTACAGCATCCTCGCAGCGGAAACCTGGCTTTGAATACAAGGGCTTTGGATAACATGCTGGGAAGGAATCAATGCGGGTAGGGGAATAAAAGCTGAGCGTTGGATAGATGTCATCGGGCACAACGGGGGCAGGGCAGCCGGGTAGGAGGCCGTTGCCACGTCTCATCCAGATGAGAAGCAGGACGAGGCCCAGTGAGCAGAGGAGAGGGAGCAGGGAACGGAGTACGGAGGTCCAGGCGCGCCCTGCCGGACGGCCGGGATCTGTTCTGTGAAATGCGTTGTTAGGCGACCTCGTCCTTGGGAGGACATCACAGGATGCAACTGCACTAGCCCAGATGGGACAGCCTCTCACAGAGCGAGGTTCTGCAGTGCAGCCCATCGCCCCCGGGCTCCAAGCCTCTACAGCGCATTCCTGTGGAAGCAGCACCCGATTAACGCCTTCACGAGAGATGATGATGCCGCCAGGGGACGCAGGGAACGTGAGAAGAGGCCACCGTCGGGGTAATGCAACATACTGCTGTCCAGTCAACTGTTTTTCACGTTAGTAGAGAGAGTACGCTCTAAAATAATGATAAAAATACGGCACAGTAAATACATAAACCAGTAACGCAGTTGTTCATTATCAAGTATTCTGCACCGGGCCTAATTGTGTGTGCTACACTTTCATGTCGCCGGTAGGTTTTTACCGCAAGCCGGCATCGCCACAGGTGTGGTCACGGGCTGTGCTGTGACACGATGGCAACTCCGACGTCACTCGGCAATAGGAATTTTTAGCTCCATTTTACGTGATCTTACAGGACCACCGTCAGGTGCTTAGTCCGTTGTTGACTGACACGTGACTACGGGAGTACAAGCCGCTAGGTCTGCTGACTAGCTGGCTGAAGAGAGCTGGGGGACAGTTCCCAATAACAACCACACTTCTGAGAGGTAGTGAGGAGAAGGAGCATGTCACGGGGAACACAGAGCCCTTCTGGTCCATCACACACGCCCCCCTACCCCGGAAAGCCCCTTGCACCTCACATCCCCCCACCGCCCACCCTGAGCAGGGGCCCACCTGGGCAAGCAGGACCCCCAGAGCAGCATCTAAGAGGGGCAGCGGGGACTTGCCTGGCTAAGTCGCTGAAGCCACTGCAATTTATGTTATTTTTCTCTGATCCATTTAAGTTCTAAGTCAGCTGGAGACGAGCTTCGCCCACAACCGCCGGTCTTGTAATTTAATTGTGCGGTGCTGGGGTGTTTATCCCCCCTAGCAAATACATCAAAATTGTCACATCGTAAATAAACAGCCTTCTTCCCCCACTCAAGCCCCACCACCCACCACCACTCCCTGCACACACGCACAGCTGCAACAGCTGGAAGAGAGGGAGTCCTGCCAGGGGCAGGAGTCCCTGAGGAAAGGGAGCAAGGGAAGCTCCTCGGAGGGAAGCGAGGGACAGACGAGCCAGAGCCCTGCCCCCCGAACCCATGGACCTCAGGGACAGGCTCTTCCACAAGTCACCGGACAGCGCAGAGCCATGGAGTGGCCGAACAGCCAGCCTGGCCACAGGGAGGCCTCCCTAACCTCGCTGAGCCTCTGCCCTCTTACCTGCAACATGAGTTTCATGGTGCAACAAAACACCTTATAGCTAACAGTCCGATCTTACAGTTATAGCATAGCAGTTAGAGCGTCAGCTGGGGCTTTATCCTGGCTCTGTCTCTTGCTGTGTGACCCTGGGCAGGTTGTTTCACCTCTCTGGGCCTCGGCTTCCTTCTCTGCGAAAGAGGGTTAACATAGGAGCCCAACTCATAAACGTGGGTGAGAAATAAATGCAGCCCATGGAAAGCATTTAGAACAGAGCTGGCTCATGTTAAGGGACTAATAAACGTCCGCTCTTAATGTTATTTTAAGGAGGAAATTGATTAGAGAGGCACAGCCTCCCTCCCGATTACTCAGCCTCCAATCCCCAGGCTGTATGTCACCAAGAGTAACAAGCAGAGGCGATCTGAGGCCCAGGGGACCCCAGCCAGGATTCTTTGCAGCCCAGTTCTCACTCTTGAGAACCAGACCTCGGCTGGGGGATGTGCCCCGCTCCACATACACACAGCAAGGGAAGTGAAGCCGCACTGGCAGGTGCCTTGCACTGGGAGGAAATAAGTAAGGGAAGGGACACCCTCTGCCAGCACATTCCCCCAGGGCGAGAAAGGGTGGAAGCCCCTCCCCTTGGGCCGAGGCACCAACAGAAAGAAAGGGACAGAAACGCACTCATTCCGGAAACATGAATAATTCACCCCCTACTGTCTTCAGTGTTGAAAACTGAAGTTGTCCTCCCTCCCTTGGAACCACCCCCTCTACGGGATGTGATGGGGAAATCCTGGCTCTGCTACCAGGTGCCATCACTTTGGGCCCCGTCATGTCACTTTTAAGTTTTGCGACCTTGAGTGAGTCATTCAATACCTCCTCCCCGCCACCCCACTTCCCAACCCCATGTCCTCCTTGGTAAGAAGACGAGGACACGCTTGCCATCAATGCTGTCCTGGGGACATAATGAGAGAATATGCCTGCTAAGGGCTCAATAAATGCTTGCTTCTTGTGTCTAAGTTATTTTAGTTTTTAAATCTGTGTGGGGGAGGCCACTGGCTTCTCCCCTTCTTCTACTAGTAATGGAACCTCTACGTTGGAGCTGGGCACATGGCCTCTCTTTCGGCCAGATCTGGCCAGCAGGGCGTGAGAAGCAGTCTGTGCACCTTTGGGTGTGCTCTTGGAGAAGGGCGCTGACTGGCCCCCCAGGTCCGCTGCTCCTGCTCCTCCCTTCCCTCCTGCTGGAAGGCAAACCTGGTGGACAGGCTGGCGTGTCATCCTCCCCATGCTAAGGCGAACAGCACCCTAAGTCAGGTAGACGGGACCCCCAACACCAAGGAGCCGCCACATGAGAGCTGCCACATGCTCGGGCTCAGCCTGGACACATGAAAGAGAGAAACTTTGATCTCGTTTGAGGGACCGTAACCTCAGGTCTGTGGTACAGCAACTAAAACAGTATCCCCATTAAAATAATGACACTGCTTCTCCTGTGTCGCCACAGCCCGCCTCTGCGGCCGGATTTTGAAGAGCCACAAAGAACATGAGTAGAAGCGATGTGCACAGGGGAGCTGCTCTGATAACTCTGGAGGTGCTGCCTGGGGGTGAGAATGGAGCGACGGGACACAAAGAAGGGAGAGACTAGCAGGATGATGAGTGAAATGGAGATGGGCACGTCTGCGGCAACTCCAAGGCGTCTTGTTCGGAAGATGAAATGAACGATGACGTAGCTTGTTTCACAGCGTGCCTGGGGAGATGAGACCCTCTGCGCAGAAAGATGATGAGCTCAGTCTGGGCCACATGGAGTTACGGTGTGTGCACGGCCCCGGGTAGAGGTGTCCAGGATGCAGGGGAGACTGCGAGGTTTGAAGCTGGCGGCTTAGGGGCCATTTCTCTAAGGATCTTCTGAAGCCCACGTCCAGGCACAGGGCTAAAGAAAACATTTGGAGAGGAGATGGACAAACACCCACATGAGCATGTGAGCACACAGGGTGACAGGGGCAGTAAAGGAAGAGAATGAAGGGCTGTCCCTGAGCAAACAGAGCAGTTGTGTGAGGAGAGCTCATCATGTTTAAAAAAGACCAAGGCTGTGAGGGCCGTTTGCGGGTAAACGGTAGGGAGAGGGGGGCAGACAGGGAGACCAGCAGAGGAAACATGAGCGAAGGCCCTCCGGCTGGGGAGACTTTTGCATGATTGGCAACAGCTGCAGTGGCAATGTGTCATTCTTTTTGACTGTCCAGCCGCCTTCCCGGGAGCCCCCTTCCTGTGTCTGAGGAGTCCCTTACTTTTTTGGCAAGACCAGTTGCCTACCAGGGTCACTAAAAGTGTCACATAATCATGTTCCCAGCCTCCCTTGCAGCTAGGATGCAGGCACCGGCCTGGGCCAGGTCATCTGAGGCATGGCCGCCTGCCGCACAGAGCACCTGTGCAGGGCTCTGTATCATTTAGAACTGCATTCAGTTGGAGCCCTTAGGGACTCAGCTTTGTTGTTGAGAGCCCTACTTTATCGGGATGTCAGTCTTTAAATGGAGCCCCTCTCTACCAGACATGAATCTGCTTCTAATCCCCCCAACCCATAATCACCCATGGTTACCCGCAGCCCTGCATTTGCCACAGAGCGCTCTCCGTGGACCCAGACGCCGGCTCTCTCACGCAGAACTCCACTTAATTCTGCAGAACTCCATTCAGCTTCCCAGAACTCCGCTCTTGGCCTTTTTAAAAACAGATTCCAAAACTGATATACAGAGACTGCCTTCATTCTACATAACCCTGGTGGCTTTAATCAGAAACTCACCCAGCTACGCAGAATCCTGCCTTTCTTTTTTTTTTTTTTTTTCCAGAACCGCACTTGGTTGTGCCAAACCCTCAATGATTTTATAGAAATCTGAATTCGCAGGATGCTGCTCTGTTGCAGAGAAACCTGCCGTGCTCTACACTGCCTCGCCCTGTCAGAGAGAACTCGGCCTCGGGGGTGGCGCGATGCCGGTGTCGCTCACTCGGACGCCTGCCCTGCGGTTCGGGACCCTGCTGTCCCCCTGACCGCCGCTGCCAATCTCGGTGTTCTGTGGAACCCCCTTTGGCTACACAGACCTTTCCCAGGAGGCTCAGGAGCCCGGTTTTTACGTAGATGCCCCAGACGCGGTACGCGGAGACCTAGCAGGTTACACAGGACTCCGCGCGGTAGGGCCTCATCCTGGTGCGCGTTCTTCAACGAGGCCCAGTGTCATGCTAGCGGTTCCTCTAAGGACATGGCACCTGTGCACATCCTTGTGAGGCGAGCAACAGAAGGAAAAGCCAGGGGACCCCCCTCGTACCACCCTGGCTGTAAGTGAGGCAGGGAGGGCTCGCGCCCCCCAAATCAGGGTCCGGGCCCCCTTCAGTTCTTCCTCTCCCTGCCAGGGGTGCTCAGGCTTGAACTCTGCAGAGCAAGAGGCAGGCGGAGGCTCTGGTCAAGGCCGCGGGGAGAGGACAAGCACCCACCTTGCCGCTCCTCGTGCTGGCCCTGCCGCCTGGGCACAAATCTACTTGGACAGAAATAATCAGCCGAATTAATTTAGCTTTAAATAGCAGCCCTGAGAATGTTTCCACAAAATTTTCTCCAAGGAGAGCTAAGCAGAATTAATGATGGCACAATATCAGAGAGAAATGTTATTTATTAAGGCCTAATCATTCCAGGGAGGGGGAAGTCATCGTAATATAATAAAGTAGAAGTCGGCCAGCCAGGCCGAGCCTAGCCCTGCTCTGCCCAGGACCCAGGGAGGGGACCTGGCAGGCCGGCACCGGGGGAGGCTTGGAGAGAGGCTCCCTGCAACGTGAACAGCACCTGCGGGGGTCTCCCTGGCACTGGGTGGCAGGGCTGTTGAGCTAGGCTCCCCAGCCTTGGCCCTCCTCCTCACGGCTGTGTCCGCACCAGCCCATTTGCTCCTTTGCCGGGCACCTCTGCGGACAGCCCGGACCACTGCCAACATAGAAAAGGAAGGAGCTGGCCAACAGAGGGCTCTGCCTGGCCCCAGCCCACTTCCCGCTGCCCCCACATTAAAACTTCCTTCATTCATTTGTTCTTTCAACTGTTATGTAAGAGCCCAGCACTGTTCTAGAGGCTGGGGGTGGGGTACAACAGCGGGAAGATGAGTCAATGAGCAAGATGACGTCTGGTGGCAACAGTGTTATGGGAACAGTGGCGTGATAAGGAGTCACCGGGGAGGGTGACTGGCGGAGGGGCATGTTCGGGGGAGGGCCCCGCAAGACGTCGATCATTTGAGCTGGGGCCTCAGGAGTTGGGGTTGGTGCTGTGACGGTCCGCAGGAGGGGAGGATCACCAGGCAGGTGTCAGAGCCCCGGCAAAGGCCTGGGAGAGGGGCAGAGGGTGGCTCCCTGAAGGCCGGAGGAGCCGGGGCCTGGTGGGCCCTCGGGAGAGCGGCATGGGGTAGGGCGGCAGGGGCTGTGCATTTTCGTTTTTTCTTCAGAGAGGAAATTCTGTTACGAAGAGAACAGGAATGGGTCAAAATCAGCGAGTTCCCAAGCGGAAGATGAGATTCCGGGGAGAAAGGGGGAGGGGCTGCTTACTCCGCGGCCCCGCCCACCCTGAGACCTCGCGCTCATCACACCGGGGCCTCCGCTGCGCGTCTAACTGTGTGGTCTGCGAGGTGGGCTACCATACAGCTACTGGCCATGTGGGTTACAGGCTACCGGACAAGGCAAGACACTGGTCCATTCAGGAAAGCTCATCGAGCGGCTACTATATTCCAGCTGCCATGTTCCTTAAGGGACGTTGGCAGAGTCAACTAGGTCTGAACGGGATGGCTCCCATTTGTGGGGGGCATGCTCCACTGGGGTTTTCTAGGCCTGCGGCCCGAAACTCAGGTTCTATAGTCAGAGAGGCCTGGGTTCAAGTGCTTATTAGCCACATAACCTTGGGCAAGTCACTTAATTCCTCTCAATTTCAGTTTCCTCAGCTATCACGGTTGGGATCATCGAGCCTGACTTGTGGAATTCCTGGGGGGGAAGAGGTTGGGGGTGGGGAAGCTCTGCGGCATCTCTGTGACACCTCCAGGATCACGGAGGCCCTCCTCACTCAGAACCACCAGCCTTCGGTGATTTGAGTCTGGCGTGAGGGGACGCAGAAAGACCCAGAGGGCCTGGCTGCCAGGACCCAGTTTCGGCATCTGTAAAGTGACCGTAGTCACCCTTCCTCTGGAAGGTCACTCGAGGATCACGCGGAATGATGCTTGGAAAACACCTGGCCCTGGTACCCGTTACTCTCAGTTACTGCTGCTGTCTCCCCCGTAGTAGTCTGTTCAAAGCCAAAACAAAGATACCCCAGACTAGATGGCTTAAACAGTAGAAATTTATTTCCTCACAGTTATGGGGGCTGGAAGTCCAAGGTCAAGGTTCTGGCAGGGTTTGGTTGCTAGTGAGAGAGAGGGCACTCTTCCCGGCTTGCAGACGGCCACTTCTCACTGTGTGATCTCTGAGATCCCAGGTCGCATCCGCCCGTCCACTTTTGAAATAATAACACGGTAGATGTGCTTACAGCTCACACTGCAGACAAAATCTCAGACTGGCTTCGGAACCCAGCCTGAGCTTTGGTGAGAGAAGGAGCCCAGCTCAGGTCTCCAGACCCCCACCCCAGCTCCTGATCCTTCCAACAGACCCCCAGAGACGGGGGCACTTCTCGCCAGGCCTCAGCTGATCTTGGACATCCTAGCCTATGCTCAACAACCTTGATTCATGGCAGGGGACCTACAGGTCCCTTCTCGGGGTGCAGGTTTCTTCATCAAAGTGTGCTCTGCTCCATCCCCACCTACCGGGGACAAATCTGGAACAACCCTCATTACTCCTAAAAACATGTAATCAGAAGGCCTGTGGCATGGGAAATGCTCCATTTCTCTTGGGATGTTTCTGGAACCTAAAATTAAACACAAATGAAGGACTCGACCCCAGCCAGGTGGGATTAATTGTCCCTCCGAATAAGCCGTGGGACCTCTGTATCCTGAAGTCTCCCCTCTCATGTATTTGCACCTGGGTCTCCTCTCCTTGATCCGATGGCCTCACCTGTCCTCCACCAGTTAGAAGCTCCGCGGTCATGTTTCGTTTATCCAATCAGCCGTTGACACCCACACATTTTCCTTCCTAAGTGTGCACTTACACACGCCCGCCCTTCCTGGAGGGGCCATCTGCTGTTCTTGCCTGCTGGCACCCGTTCCTCCCTCTTCTGATCGGGGCACTCTCGTTTCCTCTGGGAAATGACCTCCCTCCAACGCTCGGTCTGTGCAGACGCCGACAACGTGCTCCGGGCTGGCCCCCTGCCCCGGCTGCCGGGGACGCAAGCACAGGACCCAGACCCAGGCGATCAAAGCGGTCCCTACCCTTGTCCGGAGTAACTGTTTGAGGATGGATATCTGACTTCATCGACGCCAATTAGCGTCCGGTCCTGGACGTCTGCAGAGCCTGCTTGGGTGGCGCTGGGGCGTCCTGACTGTTAAAGGTAAGCTGGGTATGTGGACGCCCGGCTTGCCACTGCAGGGGCAGTGCCTGCTTAAGAAGGAGACTGAGAGGCGGAGAGGCAGTGGTCTGAGGGTGTCGTGTTAGCTTTTGTGTGCAATGGCCAACTACCACACTTCGGCAGCACACCCCGGTCCACTCTCATGCGCGTGGATGGGCAAGCCGGCTGGGGCTTGGCTGGCCTGGGGCAGGCCCCGCGGGGCCCTCTGCTGCAGGCGAGGGTGGCTGGGGTGGCCTTGCAGCAGCACGCGGCACTAGCCCGCCTTGGGCCGGCAGGCTCGCTAGCTGTTCTCATACGCGTGGCAAAGAGGCAAGGGAACAAGCAGCCGAGTGCTGAGTCCCATAAGGACTGGACTTGGAACTGTCACACTGTCAGTGCTGCCCCGTCCCACGGGCCGAAGTGCGTCGCCCGGCCCAGCCCAGAGTCAAAGAGAACTGAAATCCACTCTGAGCTGCGAAGTCCCGTTACAAAGGTGATGGATATGAAGAGGGCTGATTTGGCGCCAGGAATGCAATGCACCGTAGGCGGTGTCATCAGAGCCCCTGGAGCCAGCGGAGCCTGAGCCAGGTACACCCCCGGAGTCCATCTGACCCCCCTTCCCCACCTCTGCCTGCTTCCCACCTTGACAGAGCTCATGTTTTAACACCGGAGGAAATTCTCTTCTAAGAGCATAAGGAGCATCCGTAATACAGATGGAGTCCCGCTGCGTGACAAGCACTGTGCTGGAAGCTGTCCCTCCATTCTCACACTGTGAGCATCCCCACATGCAAATGGGACTTGGGGTCACCAGGGTGTGTGGCTGTCCAGGCTCTCCGGGTTGAGGAAGCAGCGCCGTGGTTGGGGTGGAAAGTGCCCAGAGGGCCTGCCTGAGGATGAAGCACACGTTTTCCCCACTTTGGAATGACGACCCTTCCCCCTGGAAGTGGGTGCCCAGACCCTGGGCCCCAAATGCCCTTCAGCCAGTCAAACTTATAAAAATAACAGCTGACGGTTCCGGAGCCATTCCTGTGTGCAAGGGAGTTGCTAAGCGCTTCAGAGGCATTACTAGCTCAGATCGTCTTTGCAGAAGCCCTGGATGTAAGTAAGCATTAGATTAGCACCAACTCCATTTTACAGATGAGGAAACCGAGCCTCAGAAAGGTTAGAGAACTTACCCGGTTAGTAAGTGGTGGGGACAGGATTCACTCCAGCCTCTCCGGTCTGCAGCAGGGCTGGTCCCAGGGCACCTATTTAGGCTAAAGGGAGGTCCTTAAAAACCCCTCAGAACCTTGGGAGGGGGTCAGAAGCATCAAACCACCCTGCCTCTTCCCAGAGTACCAATCCCCCGAGGCCCCCCAGCCCTTACAGGTTCTCAGCTCACCCCTCCGTGCCTGGTCACCAGCCGCTGTACCAATGAGCCCTCCCCCTCCCCCGCCAGCTGTAGACATGATAAATGGCTCCAATTATCCCCTCCAAGTTCCGATTTAATGTACTGTTTTATTAATGGAAACAAGCCGAGGAAAGCAAAGAGCCCACTGCGTGCCGGCTGCCTGCCTCCATTCTGAAGCTTGCTCTCTGGGTGCAGGAATGAAAGGGCGAGAGGGGGCCGCCCCCTCTCCAATCCCACGGCAGGGAAATAACTCCGCGCCCCTCCCCACGTAGGCCCCAGCTAAACCAACACTGCGTCTTTGCCTGGCAAGTTCCAACCATTGCTAATGCTCTGTTGCTTCCTTGACTGACAAATTAGAGGTTTGAGCAAAATGCAGCGAGGGAGGGGGGAAGATAGCAGCTGCCCACCCTGCAATTAAGAGGGGGATGAGAAAAAGGGGGAGCCAGGAGTGTTCAGCCATCCCACAAACATTCCTTCGTGCAGCCCGGCTTTGGCTGAGCATTTCGAGAGCAGGTTAGCAAGCCCTCTGCTAACCGCCGGTGGGTCTGCCACTCAGAGTTTGCCCTCTGGGTCATCCCATTGGCCCACGTCTGAAACTTCTCCCCCAGTTTGCAGGCCTGTGGTCCCCAATCATCTGCAACACAGGCTTCCGTGGGGTAGACAGAAGCCTGAGGTCTGGAGAGAGGTGGGGCTTTATCCCAGGTCACAGTGGCAGGGCTGGTGCTCACTCCCCAGGCTCTGACTTGGTCTGGACGTCTGCCCCTACGCGGAGCTACGCTAAGTGGCCGTGGATAGCTTGTAGCGGCGCAGGGGAGTGGGTATTTTGCCCCACTGCCCAGGCAGGCTCTGGGTCATCGGTCACAGGGCAGAGCCTGGCAAATTTGGGGGAGGGGGGCGGTGTGCATTTGCATGCGTGCGACAGCTGCTCACCCACCACTGGGAAATCCACCGCTTCCCAGCACGAAGGTGGTGGGAAGAGGCCTGGTGCTACTTTTCACTCAACCAAGATGCACTGAGTGCCTGCCTCGGGCATGTGCTGGGGAAAGCGTGGGAGACCGGACCCAGGCTCTGCTCCAGAAGCATTTTCAAACATTATCTGACCATGTCGATATGCTTTAAAAACTCGGCAAGGGAGGCAGGCACAGAGGGCCGCTGGAGCCCATTAAGGGTGGGAGGCCCTCGCCGGGCAGGGCTGCACCCAGCGAGCCCCCCAGACGTGGCCCCGCCGGGGCTGAGGTTGTCGCAGGCCTGGCCTGTGTGGTTTCTTAGGACTGAGAGACGTGCCCGTTAGCAAAAACCATTAGGGAACTTTGAGGACCGAAGGGTATTACTCTCAGGTCCTAGAGGGTACACAGCTCACCCGTGGGCCACACCCCGAGGTTACGGGAGAGACACTGCGGAATTGGGGCTCTGCCTTTTTTAGGGTCCAAGTGTGGGTGTCCAGCGTTTTCTGGGTTCACTCTATCGTTTAACTGAAAGCATAGGAGCGGGAATGGGGAACCGGGGCCACTCGAGTGGTCAGTAATCTGGGTTTCTGAAAGGGCGATCTTGCCGGAACCTGTGTCACACAGCCAGCACTGTGCACGCAAGGCGGACGTCATTGCTTCTTGCTCAGGTAATCGATAGGTGTCCATGTGGGGTCTAAGAATGTTTTTAATGTGTAAATTCAGATCAAGCTGGATTTCCCAGGGCCCCCGAGCCAGACCAGATGGGATGGTGATAAAGGGGAGAGAAGATCAAAAAGGAAACTGTTTGCCTTAAGACCATGAAACTCAGTACCCCCAAGGCCTGGCTCTGGATAGGGACCTCCTGGTGGGAGGAGGTGGCTGGGCCTGTGCCTTCATGTCCTCTGCAACTCAGCCTCTTCCTTCCCTGGGGACCTCCAGCACCTGGCCTGCCAAGGGGCTGCTACCCTTTTAACTCTTTTTTTCCCCTTCCTTTTTTTAAAAAAAGTATTTGTGAACAAGGAATAAAACAGGCGTTTGTTTGATTACAATTCTATGGATTTTAACATGTATGCATTCACGTGCCCACCACAACGGAACCATCCCTTCACGCTGGGAGAGCGCCCCCTACCGCCCCTTGGTAGTTAAGCAGTTGCCCCACACCTATCCCTTGGCAAGCACTGGTCTCTTCTCCATCACTTTAGTTGTGTCTCTCCCAGAACGTCATCTAGATGGAACCGTGCAGCACGTGGCCCTTCATGAGACTGGCTTTTTTTCACTCAGCATAATGCCCTTGAGGTTCATCTAGGGTGTTACCTGTATCGATAGTTCATTCCCTTTCATTGCTGAAGAGTGTTTCATTGTATGGATGTACCACAATCATTCACTGAAGGGCGGCTGGGATGTTTCCAGCTGGAGGTGATTATGAATAAAGCTGCTATAAATACCCACCTACGGGTTATTGTATGAACATAAGTCTTCCTGTCTCCAGGGTAAATACCTATGAGTAGGATCGCTAGGCCACACGATGTGTAAGTTTAATAAGAAACTGCCCAACCATTTTCTAGAATGACTGCACCGTGTGTATCCCCACCAGCGCCGTACGAGTTTCAGGTTCTTCACACCCGCACAGTACTTGTTGCTGTATTTTTATTTTAGCAATTCTAATAGGTGTGTGATGGTATCTCGCTGTGGCTTTAATTTGCATTTTTCTAGCACCTATGGTGTGGAATATCTTTTCGTGCGGTCGCCTGCCATCAATACATTCTCTTTGATGCAATAGCTTTTGTCTGTTTTTATTGGGTTGTTTTATTATTATCGAGTTGTGAAAGTTCTTCATAAATTATGCGTACAGGTCCTTCATCAGATATGTAATTTCACACATTGCCTCCTAGTTTATATTTTGGCTTAGCGGTGTCTTTCATTTAGGAAGGGATTTTAATTTTGATGAAGTCCAATTTATCAAATTTTTATTTTCCAAATAACGCTTTTAGCATCATATCTAAAAAATTTTTGTCTAGCCCCAAATCACTAAGAATTTTCCTATGCTTTCTTTTAAAGGTTTAATAGTTTCATGTTTTCCACTCAGATCTATGATCCATTTTGATTGCAGGACATGCCCGTGAATTTTTGTATAAAGCACAAGGTATAGGATAAGGTTCACTTTTATGAGTACAGATGATCAATTGCTCCAATGCCATTTGTTGGAGAGAGATATATCCTTTCTCCATTGCGTTGCCTTTACGCCTCTGTCAAAATCAAATAATCTTATTTATATAGGTCTGTTTCCGGACTTCTGTGCCGTTCCATTGATCGATGGGGGTTTTCTTTGCATATGAGTCCTTTTCTTTTTCTTTTCCTTTTTTCCATTACCACACTGCCTTGATTACTGTAGCGTAGTGTGTGCTGTACTATAATAAGTCTTAAAATTAAGTACTGTGAGTCCTACAACTTCATTCTTCTTTTCTAAATTGTTTTGACAATTCTAGTTCCCCTGCTTTTCCACATAAATTTTAGAGTCAGGGCACCTAGAGCTACAAAAATTACTGCTGGGTTTTCATTGGAATTTCCTTAAGTCTATAGATCCATCTGAAGA
>PVJD01018409.1:0-14543 GCA_004026545.1 Mormoops blainvillei | reverse complement strand
ACCCTGAGAAGCATGGAGCACAGATGTGGCTGCCATCTGTGCAGAGGCGAGGCCAGCTCCGCAGTGCTGTCCAGGGTCCCCTCCCCGCGGCGTCCGGTCCCAGCCAGACCGCACCTGAGACCCCGTCCCCACTAGGGCCTTCCCCTGCCCCGCCCTCCCACCCGGCCCTCCCGACAGCTCACCTCGCTGTGGTAAAACACGTAGGCCCGCACCCCTGCGTCTGACTGAGCCTGCAGAAACCCGACCGAACGGCCCACCTGGCCTAATGTCCCCTTCCATGTCCCCTGTATAAACCCAGACCCTGTCACCAGAACCCAAACGTCCCTCCTGCTCTCTCCGACTCACGCCTTACGAAACTTCCCTCCTCCACCTCTGCCCACCCGATGACACATGGACTCTGCCCTGCGACCTTCTCAGTGGCCCTGCCCGGGACGCCTCCCTCACCGTGAACTTCTCCAGTCAGCATTGCCTGTGTCACTGGCCTGGCAACAATTCAAATACTCCATTTGTCTGTCAAATACAGGAGATAATATCTAGCTGCAGGTCGGTTGGGAGGGTTTAAATGGGATTTATGTGAAATGCGTGGCACATATCCATCAGGGCGGGCTCACAATAACCTCCCGTGAAGATGTTGGACCCGCAGAGACCCCTCTGCCCCACGTGCTCCCCTTTTCTGTTCCTTCCCAAGAACAGGCCTGAACCTGGGACACGGATGGACGTTCTGCCGATGACATTGGCTCTGCAGCTCCTCTCTCTTCTCTCCGCCACAGAGCCCACCCCACAGGTGTGCGGCGGGACGTTGAGCTGCGGGTAAGACTTAGAGAGGAGGCGCCTCCAATGCGCCTTTGTTCAGATGGATGTGTCTTAGCTATGAAAAAAAAAAGAGAGTACTTTGTTTCCCATTTGTCAAACTTACCTGGCATCCAATACAGGAGATAGATACAGCTGAGAAAAAATGCTAATGGGCCTAAAATCCACCCATTAAAAATTTCCACTGCAATGCACCTCATTCAGAAGATAAAGGCGAATGCATCTTGGCTAACTGCCCAGTCCAAGATTTTTGTAAAATAGAATGAAGTGTTTAAACACGCTCTGAAGAAGCACCCACTTTTCTATCTGATGGAAGGCGGAAAGTCCCACCATTCATTTCTTGTCAGTCATCTTTTTAAAAATTACCCTTAAACTGTTTCACTTCTATTTAAAGAAAAATTGTTAGTTCATGTCAAGAACCTATGTTCTCAAAATCAAGTGAACAGAAGGACAGATAAAAGATGGTGGGGAGACTCATTTTTCCATCCTATTGTTTTGTTTTGTATTTTTAGTTAGCGAGTTCAAGAGGTGCTTGTTTAATGTGTTTGAATGCTTTTTCAAAGACCTGGTTTAATAATTTTGCATTACAGCTAGTGACACACTATTTAAGCATAGAACTGAGAAAGACGTAACATCCTTCTAAGCAAACCAGCCAGCCCACACACCATTTATGCTCTCCTTTAAGGTCTCTTCTCAACGTAAATTAAAAGACGGGCACTAAGAACTCATTGGCGTGCGCTGTACCCCAGCATGTCTACCTGTGTCTCTCTCTGCCAGGAACACCCTTCCCTGTTGTCACGGCTGAGATCTCTTCCCCACTTCATCTTGGCCCCAGGGCCCCTGCCCAAGGCCACTGACCCTCCCCACCCTGAGCCCCTGGGCCGTCTGGTCCCTCCAAGTGGCCGCCCTCAGGCTCCCGTGGTGCCCACTCCGCGCAGCCGCCCCAGACTTGCCGAGGGACTTGCATGGACTCCAAGCACTTTTGCTTCGTGACCCACTTTCTCCATCACAAAATAATAAAAATTACACTTTATTACTGCTTTGGTGTAAGAAAAATGTCGTCCAGCCTGAACTCATTATTACATATCTGTTCTTATGATGATATCCATTCCTTCATTCTGATTTTTTAGACAATGAAAGCTAAACATTTCCTAGATGTATTGGGAACGGGGTGTCCTCTGCGAGCGTCAGTCGGTCCCCTCAGACTTGCGTGGCAACTCTTGTCGCATTGTTATTGTCTTCCTCTCCGAGGACCGAGCTCTGGGTCAGCAGCCCCTGTTGACAGCGGCAGGTCTGAAAACACAGAATCGAGGTTCTCCAGAGACAGAGCCACAGTGCCTGCCTAATCCCGCAAGCCCCGCTTTATCCAGCAATAACCCTACATCTCGCTCCTATTTTTAAAGAAGTATTAAGGGAACAAAAAACAAGCGAGTCATCGTGGGCCCTGGAGAATTGTTTCCATTTGCAAACTTTCCTTGTTGATTAGCACTTTGTTTTTAGAAAAGGGTGTGTGTGTGCATGTGTGTGTCTGCGTGGACTCACATGTGAAGAAACAGTCTGAAAGGGACCTGGGAGACGAGGCTTCCTCCATTTCAACCTCATACGTTAGATCAGCCAGTTGAAATCTGGGTTGCCCCCAAGGCCCCTCAAACAGGCCTCACGCTGCTCTGAGCCACTCGCGTTGCGCACGTTCGTGGACCACAGTTCGCCTTCCTTCTCTCTGTAGTGGCAGAGGGCGTTCCTGCCGCGCCCCAGCCCTACCACCGGCGCAGTGGGCAGCAGTCGGTCCCGTGAACCCACAGTGCCAGCTGTTGAGACAGCAACTGACCTGGTGCTGGGTGCAAGGTGTGGAGGGGGCGGTAGGAGCACCTGAGTCTCAGGGCACCCGCCTGGCTCACCCTTGTCCCCAGCAAGTTCCCAGTGGGGCGGCCAGACACATCACGGGGTGCCCAGCTGCAGCCTGAACTTCAGATAAACAACAAACTATAATCAGTGGCATGTGAAGATATCTTCCTTGTCAAGATCCCTTCTTTTCTAAAGCCTTCCTGGATCGATAATAAGCGCAGCGACCAGTGTTTACAAAGGCCGTTCCACCTTCCAGAGCCTTTTCACACCCTGAGCGTCCACTTCAGTTTATCCCGACGGTGGGCGAAGGCCGGCGTCGCTGGGAGGCACCGAGATTAACTCACTGACTCGTTCTAGCGAGTGGCTGGGAACGAACAGCTCTGAGGTCGACGCCCTCGCCCCTTGCAGCCCCTCCTATCTCCGTTTTTAAAAACAGAGTTTACAGAATTCTCTCAGAGGTTCCTGTTGACCCTGCTGTTACCTAGATTTGGAGTTTTAGGAGACAAGAAAAGAGTTCTCGTGTGATTTTACCGACTTCACTGCCGCCCTCGGGCGCGTCCGTGGTCTCAGTGCCGGTGCCGGCACCGGCCCGCAGGCCTTGCGCCTCCGTCGGGTGCGGACCGCGGGAGACACACTCGTGGGTGCCCGATGGGAAGGCGCTTTCAGGGCATAAATGTCGACCTGCCCCTCGGCCTTGGCTGGCTGAAGCTGGCACTGGGGGCGGTCACCACGTCTCCTAGAGGAGCGTGAGCAAGCCCGCCGAGCGTGAATGAAAGCCTCCTGGGTGCCCTTCGGGGTCGTGGGGCCCCGTGCGCCGCAGGTGAGCCCCGCCCGCCGCCTCTCTGCGCCGGTCGGAGGTGGGTCCGAATGGGCAACACCGGAGAGACTCCCCTTTTCGGGGGATGGGCTTTGCCCAGCAAGTGGCCGCGCCGGTGCCCGAGGCGGGGAAGGGAGCTGGTTTCCAGCCACGGGCAGCGGCCACGGGGCAGCTCGGCGCCCGGCCCCGGCCCCTCGTCTCTCCGTCCTGCCCCAGCCCGGGACCCCCCAGCAGGGCGGGGCTCCCGCTTCCAAGAGCCGCTGTCGCAGGTGCCGGCAGCCGCTCCTGCCTCTGCGCCGCAGACGCCCGCCCGTCCAGAGCGGCCGCGCCTGTGAAGTGGCCGCAGATTTTACGCCGCGTTCTCTGGACAAAAGCCGGTTCACTTCGCAGCGCCTGGGGATGGGGACGCGCGAGGCCCTGGCTCGTCCCCGCAGGGCCTGGGACAGGCGCTTAACTCCTCGAATCCGCAGTTTTCTCCTTCGTGAACAGGCCTGATGGACTTGACCGCATAGTTTTTGGTGAAGTTTAAATAAAATGCCCCTGATTCAAATCATGGCACATAACGCCTAACATACAGGAGGCCCCGGACCAGCACGCGTCCGGCCGTTACCCTTTAAAGCCTGAAGCCTGAGGGCATATCCCGAGCCTCTCTGCCCCAGCACGCAGGGCACGGCCACGTCCCACATCTCCCGCTGGGGCGCAGGCCTCGTGGTTCCGCAAGGTCCCTGTGAGATCCTCACGTGAAGTCGGGGCGGAGGCCTGCGGCTCTGGAGCAGGACAGGGGTCCCTGCCGGGCACCCACCGGTCGGAGGGAAACGGCCGATCGGGAAGAATCCCAGCAACAAGCGCCCGGCTTGACCGGCTGGGGTCCAGCCGAGTACCAGCCGCCCTCCAGCAGGAGAGTAAGCGCCTTGTTCAGGTAAGTTTAGGGAATGCTTCTCATTGAAGATTCCGTGGGATTATTAACGGCTCTGGAAGGTCATGCAATTAAAAACAAATAAACGCCAGTTGACAAATTTTCCAAACGAATCGGTGCGTGGAATGTTTTTGTTGACATCGGCTGTCAAACTGAGGGACAAACTCAGCGGAGATGCTGAGAGGCAGGGAAGCGTCCCAGACTGGAAAGGGTTTGGTTGGATCAGAACCGGGACTTTGATCCCATCAACTTATTCATTTCTCTGCACATATTCAGTGACTCTGACTCGGGGGACATTGTAAAGCTTCAGGCAGAATTCTGAGGACACCCCAGACTCCCGCCCCTGGGTACAGCCCTCTCAAGTGTGGACAGGGCCTATGAACGCAATGAGACATCACTCCACACTTAGGGCATGTGGCAAAAGCGAAAATATCCAAGGTAGGTCCAACCTCACCAGAACCTTAAAAAAAGAAGTTTTCCCTGGCTGGCTGCAGAGAAAGAGGTGAGAGGGACGGGCTGGCAGCCTGGACTCCCGCAGGGCTAAGTTGCGAGTGGCCAGAGCTGAGCTCAGCCGCCAGCCAGCAGGGACCTCGGTCCTGGAGCACAAGGCACTGACCTCCGCCGGCCACCGGGACGAGCTTGGGAGACGGCTCCATGTCCCAGGGAGCACGCGGCTCCAGGTTAGAGATCTTAGCTGTTCCTTCCAAGGGACCTCAGGAGGCCGAACAGAAAAGGAAGGACACTGGTTTACAATATCAGGATCATTCGTGACATCAAAGTTTAGATTTTAGGGAAGGGGGATGTCCGCTGCTCTTTCAAGGAGCAGAAAAGAATGACATCATTAGCCCTCTGAAGACAGGGGAGCATTCGGAAGGAACCCACCAGCAGGAAAGCCCCGGAAAATTAGGAACTGTGGAAACAGATGATTGCTTTTTGCATTTGAAAGCAAAATGTTGTCGTGTGAGCAAGCCATTTTAAAGGGCCAAGAGCAAAGTAAGAGAACAGTGAGGGGCAGCCCCCCTTGGGACAGGAATTCTCAGGTTCTCTTTGCAACTTTGTTGCTAATAGCCAGTTCAGCTAACGCACCTCCAGTCTCGCTGCGCTGACTTACTGGGCAGCTTCTGTGAGTCACGCGGTCCTGCAGCTGGGGACACGCTGACGAGCAAGGTACGCGAAGCCCCCCCTCGGGAGTTTCCATCGCTGTGTGGTGACAGTGTGGTAGCCACATGGTGTTTCGGAGGACTGAGAACGCCGCAAAGGAAAACAGTCTCAGGAAGAGAGGGGGCGTGTTGAGGGGGTGGGTGCGTGTCGGGGATGGGGTCCTTCCAGGGGGCTCTCGAGCTCTGAGCAGAGACACGAATGTGGACTGGCTGATGGGCTGATGTCAGCTGAGAGGGGAAAACACATCAAGAGTGGTCTCAGGGCCTGTGCCCACCATGGAGCGCGTGCTGGGGACACTCCCCGGCCAGAAGCCCTGCGGGAGGTGCAGGCTGAGGGGCGTCCGGGCTCATCCTGGACGGAGAGGAGGGCGCGGCTGTGCCTGGGGCCACGCGCTCGACGGCCGCTTTACAGCCCAGGCGGGCGGGAGCCACTCACGGGACCCTCCAAGTCTGACATTCTGTGATTCTATGAACCAGAAATCAAAGTGAAAGAAATTGAGACAAAATGGGAAAATGATAGGAGAGGAAACCAATAATTTTCAAAGGAGAGGAACAAAAATGTGCATTTAGAGAGGAGGCAAAGGTCGCTGGCCGAGACGGGAGGCGAAACTAAACGGGGTAAGACGGACAGTTTTCACCTGATGGTGTCCTCCTCGTTTCCACGAAAAATAAAATTCCTCAAAGTGACCGCCTGGTAACAAAATCTTTATTATCTAATGGCATTAAAGGTGACGACCCCCCATTCATGAACGGCTCTTCAGAGGGCTGTGATTAACGTAGCGTCGGCTAATGAAATATTCCCTGGACGGCGCCGTGTCCGGGTCGCTAACCAATACATGCTTACCTGACGCACTACGTGCTCCCGGGAATCACACGCGGAATTCCCCTCTGAAGGTGACGCCTCCCCTGAGTAGCCCCACGGCAGCATGGGGCGTTAATAATTCAGACGATGCCACCAGTTTCCATTTTTAAAAATTGAGGCAGAAAGCTGATACAAATTAAAAATAATCACAATGACTTTAAATTTTTAAGGCAGCACATTTTAGTATATCAGCAACCGAGACCCTGACAGCTTTGGGCGATGGGACAGAGGCCCCCGAGTGAACAGATGTGTTTCCGTCCTCTGGTTTCCATGGCTACGAGCCCATCTGAATTGCATTAGTCACACATCCCACCCAGAAAGAATGAAAGGAAATGGAAGAATAAGTGGCATCCGAATGTCACAGAAATGAGAACGTGATGACAGGTCCTTTTTTAAAGGAACCCGATTGGTCACACGGGGCGCTCTCTGCCTCAGGGTGCGTCCTGCGCTCGGACGTGTCTGTGGCCAGGCCGGGGCAGTTTTGTAAGCAGCCTGAGACTTCAAGGACACAACTGGAGAGAACTGTCCTGTTACAAACACATCCATATTTGGGGGGCTCTGTGGCAGATGAAGCGTTTGGAACATTCTGGCGCATTCACAGAAATACAAACCTAGATTCCAAAGGGGAAAAATTCAGGCCCATTATGAACTGATTTTGTTGGTTTTATTCAAGTTGTCTTATTGTATCAGAGTTATCAGTGTAGGTGGGTTGCTGGCTTTTATTAAAATATAGTAATTGTACTATTTGAAATACCAAGTTAGGTTCTTCTGCCTTTTTACCAAATAAGTACTTTTCTGATAAATTAAATAAAAATGAAATAAAGTTGAGGAGGGTCCCTACGCAAGCCTCGCTCCCTTCTGGTCAAGTACCATTGCGGAAGTATAAGAATCAACCTGCCCCTCAAACTGAGGCCGAGACTCCCTTCCAGATTCCCCGCAGGTGGGCGTTTGTTCGGTCAGGTGCCGCGCCTCCTCACAGTGGAGCTGTTTGAGCGCCTCTTCCTGGTCTCGCCCCCCGCCGACCTCTCAACATGCCACCAGGGACACGAGTGCCTTGACGAAGGACAGAGTGAGCGAGTGGACGAACGATGCCGCCGTGAGCCTGGTGACCGTTTTGTTTCTCTCCAACTTTGGTTCACATATCGCAGCCGCCAAGATAAAAATAAGGGTGGTAAAAAAATACCATAACTTGAGATTCTCAAGTAAAAGACATCTTCTGCATGCCCCCTGCCAATGAATGCTATGTGTTCTTTAGAATTAAAAAATTAAACCGTGGGATCCACAGCGATGACCTCTGGCTGAGATTTGGTGAAGGCGTGTGTCCTGAGGGTGAACCACGCTGACCACAGGGACTGCCTGGTCATGTGGGCCGGTTGGCACAGTGCCAACGGACAATGTGTTCCCCATCCCCGACCCTGGTAAATCTCTTGTCTTCTTTGAGAGTTTAATTCTCGTGTAAACCTCTGCTATTTCGGTTCATGATGCTTCCAAGGTTTTTAACTTTAACTGCATGCGGCCCAGGATGGCTATGGATGAGGCCTAACACAAAATTGTAAATTTACTTAAAACCTTTTTTTTGCACATCAGTTTTCATTAGTGTTTGTGTATTTCATATGTGGCCCAAGACAGCTCTTCTTCCAGTGCGGCCCAGAGACGCTGAAAGGTCGGGTGCCCCGCAGAGAATCCTGACACTGGGACGCTCCCAGTCTCCCTCCGGGTCCCGTTTCACACCTTGCAGAGCCCAGGGAAGCTAACACCCCGCCTCTGTGGCTGACAGCTTTGCAGGGAGCAGCTCTTGACACAGCTTTTCTCTAGACGCTCACCCCCAGGCCCCCTCCAGGGTTTCCCGGGCCCCTCACCGCCCACTCCGGGTGCACAGCCTCTCCCTCCTGCCGCTTCCTCTCCGTCCCAGGTGCCCCTGAGCAAACAAAACCAATCTGTTCCCTCTGGCTCTCCGGGGTATTTGCATTTCAAATCGCAACTCTCAGTCATGGAATCGGGAACCTTAGGAGACACGTGTTCACAGGACAATCTGGTAGTGAAATGTCCTCATCGGCGCGCGGGCAGGGCTGGATCCGGGCCTCCTTTGCGCGTCTGAAATCTCCGCTGGTCGCAGGAGAAAGGCCAGCGGCTCCCTGGGCGTGGCTTCGGTCCCTCCCGACCGCACTTGCGCCCACCGCCTGTTAGTGCGGCCAGGGCTCTGCTCGTGCAGGGCGTGTCCAGCTGGACGGTCGAAGCCCGTTCTCAGGGCCCCTCCAGGTCACTGGGCTCCCCACCACTGCTGCTGGCCGTGACTTCTGCGGCCGGGTCAAGTCCACCAGGCCCCGCCTCTCTCCGGCAGCCCGTTTCCTGCTCACCCGGCCCCTGGGGGGGCCCGGTGAAGCCTTTGGCAAACTCTGTCCCGTGCAGGCGGATGTCTCATAACAACTTCAGCCCTTCCCCTCTGCCCCCCAACACGCAGCAGCAAAGGTGCCAGGGTGACCCCGACTTTCCTGTGGGGTTAAGGGCCACGCACACTAAATCCGGCACGGGCTTCCACTGGTTTTCCACGAATGCTGCAGGTCTAAAACAAAATTCAAGGGCGCCTTCCTGACCATGTTTAACAATTACATGCTTGGGAAACAGTAAAAACCATTAGCTGTACCCCTTGCGCTCTGCACGGCTTCTGAAACTTAGAAGCCACTTTGTGGGTAACTATTGACAAGTGCGGGGTGACAGTGTGTGGAGAGAAAACGGAGCGGTGGAACAGTGGCATACCATACGAGTAGGAGGCATGGAAGAGGTGGCTCCTTTCTTCTTTCATGATAGGTCTTTTGAACTCCCCCACATACTTGAGGGTTAATCTGCCTGTAAAAATTGTTAGGCAAAAACTACCTTGTTGAGTGCCCGAACTGAGTGACACGGGGGCGCACGGCACAGGCGGTCCTTACTGGGAACTGAAATCTGGGTGAAGGAAGTGGGGTGAACTACTTCCCAAAATTCAGGGGATGAAGCAGCTAGAGGCGACGAGAGCAAGAGGAAGAGGAGTGCACACCTGTGGTTACAAAGCAACTCAGTGCTCTGTCCTTCTGCACACAGTGGCCGGTCGTGCCAGGAGGGAATGGTTTGAACAGAGAAATGGTTTAAATATTGTGGGTGTGGCCAGGTGGCCGAATTCCCTGAAAACATGAGAGGTGGGCATCGCCGGATCCACAGGTCTCGTGCCCCCCGCTTCACACGGCGGGCACCTCACTGACTCCCAGTACCAACCACCCAACCATGTTCCTGTGGTGGATTCAAGGGACTTTCCAAGGGTGGTTTGAATACATGCAATTATCACCTTTAAAATCATACTTTGTACATTCCCCTGCCTTACTTAAAATATTTAGGCTATTCTGATAGTCTGAGCACTGGATTTTCTCCTTTTTAATCAACTGCCTGAGGAAATAAAAAGGAAGTGATTGGTATAGCAATTCATTGATTGTTATTTGATTGATTGGCTCTGTCAATCATTTATTTTCTTTCCATTTATAGCTTGCACTTTATTTTTTCTTTAATCACAGTTTATCGATGACGCTATTACCGTTGTCCTGATTTCCCCCTTTGCCCCCCTCCACCCAGCACCCCCACTCCCTCAGGTGAACCCCTGCCATTGTTCATGTCCATGAGTCATGCGTGCAAGTTCTCTGGCTGCTCCGTGTCCTATGCTGTGCTTTACATCCCCGCGGCTATTCTGCGACCACGGGTTTGTGCTCCTCGGTGCCCCCCCTCCCCCACACCCCCTCCCATCGGCAGCCGTCAAAATGCTCTCATGATTCTGTCTCTGTGTTTCCTGTTTGCTTAGTTTCTTTTTTAGATTCAATTGTTGATAACTACGTATGTTTTGCCATTTTATTGTTCATAGTTTTGATCTTTTTCTTAAATAAGTCCCTTTAACATTTCATGTAATAATGGTTTGGTGATGATGAACTCCTTTCGTTTTTCTTGTCTGGGAAGCTCTTTATCAGCCCTTCGATTCTAAGTGATGGCTTTGCTGGGTAGAGCAATCTTGGCTGTAGGTCCCCACTTTTCATGACTTTGAATATTTCTTGCCAATCCCTTCTAGCCTTCAAAGTTTCTTTTGAGAAATTATCTGACAGTCTTATGGGAACTCCTTTGTGGGTAACTAACTGCTTTTCTCTTGCTGCTTTTAAGATTCTCTCTTTACTTTAACCTTTGGCATTTTAATTACGACGTGTCTTGGAGTGGGCCTCTTTGCATCCGTCTGGTTTGGAACTCTTGGTGCTTCCTGGACTTGCATGTCTATTTCCTTCACCCGATCAGAGAACTTTTATTTCATTATTTTTTCAAATAGATTTCCAATTTCTCGCCCTTTCTCTTCTTCTGGCCCCCCTGTGAGGCAAATATTGGGCCTCTGGAAGTTGTTCCAGAGGCCATTTACACTGTCCTCTTTTTTTTTTTTTTTTATTCTTTTTTCTTCTTGTTTTTCTGCCTGGTTGTTTTTCATTCCTAATGACCCAAACCATTGAGTTGATTCTCAGCTTCATCCACTCTACTGCTGTTTCCCTGTAAATTGTTCTTTAGTTCAATTAGTGTACCCTTCATTTCTGACTGGGCCTTTTTATGCTGTTGAGGTCTCACTAAGTTCCTTGCGCAGCCTTATAACCAGTGCTTTGAACTCTGCACCTGATAGATTGCTTATGTCCATTTCGTTTAGCTCTTTTTCTGGAGTTTTGCTCTGTTCTTTCATTTGGGCCGTTTGTCTCCTTGTTTCGGCAGCCTCCCCATACTTGTTTCTCTGTATTACGTAGAGCTGATATGACTCCATGTCTTGGTTGTGGCCTAGTGTAGTAGGTGTCCTGTAGGGTCCAGTGGCACAGCCTCCCCTATCACTCAGTCTGGGTATTTGGGGTGCACCCTTTCTGTAGGCTGAGTACACTCTCCTCTTGTAGTTGAGCCTTGGTTGCTGTGTGCACATCAACGGGAGGGATTTACCCAGGCCAGTCAGATGCAAGGACTGGCTGTGACCAATGACCACCAACCGCCATCCTCCGTGGTGGATCAGCTGTGCAGGGGCAGGGTGGTGGTGCTCCCACGTGGTCTGTAGCTGTCCACTGGGTGCGCTGGCCCTGGGGTTTCCTAGGTGGTGCAGGCCAAGGTCAGCCCCCACCTGTGTTTTGCCCAGGGCCACCCTGCCTGAGCTAGAAAGCAATCTGAGATGGCTGCCACTTGTGCTGGGCTTGGCGGTCCCCAGGCGAAGCCAAGCTGTGAATCTAGACTGGCTGCTGCTAGTGCCCGGCCTGGGGCTCACTGAGGCCAGGGGCTGCTTGTTTGGGAGGATTTGGGAAGTTGTGCAGCCTGAGCCGAGACCAGCCATTCACACGGAAAGCAGCTCAGGTGGGCCTGTAAGTTGGGTGCGGGGGAGTCTCTGGGGATCTCCAAGGTGGGTCACACAGTGTTAGCCAGGTTGGTGGGGTCTCGGATATGGCACCAGCCTACCGGCTCTGTGGGGGGCGGGCTTAGAAAAGGGACAGTGGCCTCTGCTCGCCTTGATGCCAGACACTTCAGTCTCTCCCTGTAAACCGCTGGTGCCTTTCAAGCTGCCTCCCCGGTGCTGGAGCTCAGAGGGAGTGAGTCTGAGTAGCTGAGTCTGTGTGTGGGCTCTTTAAGGGGAACTGCTTGGGGCTCCAGCAGCCTCCTCCACCGACTCAATCCCTGCTGGTTTTTGCAGCCAGAAGGTGTGGGGACTCATCTTCCTGCCACTGGAACCCTGGGCTGGGGGGCCTGGTGTGGGGCTGGGACTCCTCGCTCCCAAAAGAACCCTCCCGAATTTCTATCCACCACTTGTGGGTGAGGGACCATCCCTTTCCACGTCTGCACCCCTCCTACCAGTGTGGATGGAAGTGGTTTCTTTAATTCCATAGTTGTCAGGCTTTCATTCAACTCTATTTCCGACATTCCTAAGTGATGGTCGTTCTATATTTTAGCTGTAATTTTGATGTGGTTGTGCGAGGAGGTGAGTCATATCTGCCTATGCTGCCATCTTGACCGGACGTCCAATTATTTTCAAGTAAGAAGCAAACACCTACCAAGTTTCTAATTGTGTAAAGCACACTAGGCTTCAGATGGGTGTTTAGAAAGAGGGTTTTCTGTGGGTGTTTATTCTGAAAGGATGGTTAACATATATTTATATAATACATAATAAAGGGGTTTTTCTTTAATATCTTGAACATTGCCTTTATAGTCAGAAAACCAGAGAGGAATACTCTGTAGCCTTGTGGGAGTCAAGGCCTGGGGTGCGGACTGACGGATTTCAGCATCTCCGTGTGGAGAGTCGGCTGTAATTCTAGCCAAGGCTGGGAAAGTGTCTTATCCAGTCACGGTGAATGGTGCACGGTTATTCAAATGCACAGAAGTGGAAGCTTGCTTTGCGTCGCAGTGTGTGGCAGAGAACCCGGGTCACAAGCCGTCAGAGAGACGGCCGCCTCGGCAGCACGTGCTCCCTCCATGTCCCTCCCGCGGGAGCCGGCAGACCTCTTGCCGGCTCCGGGCTGGACGCAGCACAGGAGCCTGAGGCAGGGACACCCCTTCCTTTCCCGATCTGCTGAGCACCCCGCCATGTCCCCCAAGGCCACCTGAGAATAGCACTCGGCCGCCCGCGAGGACGCCCAGCACAGGCCACAGTGTGGTCAAGGGTGCTCTGGGGATTTTGGGGGGAGGACGGGCGTAAATAATCCTTTACACACAGTGCATCATGAAGAAAACTCGCCTGCGTTTCCTCCTTCAGAAATTTTGAGACTTAGCCGACTTCCTCAGGACAGACAGAAATACAGCAAAAGCAGGCTCGCTTTGGAGGAGTGTAAATCTGGTCACAATTTAGTGAGAGGAGTTGCCAAAAAACAAAGCTCTGAAGAAGTCAGTGATGTATGAGGGTCCTGCGCCCGCATATTCTGTGAGCCTTTGCTCCTGTTGTACTGAGGATAGCAGCTAACGGGAAGGAAAACATTTTCTTGCAGGTTTTTATATTAGGACATAAAATGACAGTTTAAATGTTCAAATATGAGATGACTCAACAATAGGAGAAAATAAAATGCAAATCTGTGTTAGTAAATGCACCATAATTTCAAGAGTCTTACTCCTGACTGTGGAGAGAAGGAGAAATGTGCTTGCTGAAGCTGTGAATATTTCTATTAAATCCTTCTGGAAATCAAAGATATATGCTTCAGAAAATGGATTTTCATGATTTTACACAAAGTCATAAGAAGCCAGATGACATACTATGCATGAACACATCCATCCCTACACCAAAGCAACTTCAATGCCAAGAGGGAGAAAAGTAATAAAAAATATTTTTTTCAAAGAGAAGAACTTATCAAAAGATGAAACCAATACCCACACCAGCATATTGTTCATTTTAAGGTCCAAATATACCATAAAAATAATTGAAAGAGGGAAGACTGGCCTTAATAAGTGTTTGTAAGGCCACTGCTTGTCCACTAAATCAGGGCTAAATGTGCAAAGTCACAGAGCGTCTTCTGAATGGTTTGTGACACCCTTTATCTTTCACAGCTTTGATGAGATTTTCAAGGCTTATTGTGGTTGTGTGATTTATTAACAGAGTTAAAGAAGACTTGGTTCGTCTAAATGAACAAGTTTCGGTGAAGTAAGAATATGAAAGTTTGCTCCTTCTTCACTAGAGGGGGGTCCGGCAGGGAGGTTGGAAGAGGTTGGGAGGCCACGCAGTGCTCCTTTTCCTCTGAACCAGGATCGGCACTTTGAAATGAAGGCAAAAAGAAAAAAAAATGTGTGCCTGATTTCTGGCAACTGGACAGAATTTATAATCTACTTCAGCAGATTTCTGCTAAGAACATCTGCCCGAAGCCAGTGTTAGACTGAGACTGATCGTCACTCTTCCGAAAGGAATTCCTGTTTCCTGTCCTCTCTTTCTCTCTCACACACACACACACGCACACACAGACACACACATGCACGCGCACACACCCACTCCGGCTTATCTGGCCATCTTGAGGGAACTTGGCGAACCCTGGGAACCCAAAGAGTGAAATCCCAGCCTCCCCCTGTCACTGTCTTCCTTGGCAGAAAGGAAATGTATTTTAGGTTTCACTGAAATGATAAACAACCCTGTGCTGACAG
>PVJD01018408.1:0-14564 GCA_004026545.1 Mormoops blainvillei | reverse complement strand
TATAACGACTAGTGCTCTGCCAAGATCTCTGCCTGAGCCCAATACACTGGGCTGCGCTCCTGGCACCATGCTGATGTCTGTCCACTTTTCTCCTCTAGGTCCCAGGATCCTGCTTTCCACAATCAGCCCCCTCCCTTGCACTCTCCAAGTTTCTGGTAGGGTGATATTTGCAATAAAGTGATCAACCAATACCTTAATGCCGAACATGGAAAGTAAAACCCAGAGGGCTTCATGGAATTTCTTAGGTTATATAATTAAACAGAAGAGATATAGAAATTGTATTCACGTCTACTGACTAAACATCTAAGCTCCAGTGGGGCCTTTGTAATATTCTGGTATTAATTTACAGTAATGAAGTACTTAATTGCATAAACACTCTGTATATTTGTATTCACATATATTTTATACTGTTATATTGGCTCTGTATTTTGTACTTTTTAAAATAATCCTCTTAAAGGTGACTACTTTTATCAACATTTTACATATAAGGAAACTAGGCCTGAAGTTAAATAACTAGTTCTACCATTGGTAACTTAATTAGTATTCAAAGGTTTGCCCTATAATATTGACACACTAGATATAAAGAAAAGGAGTTTCATGACTTTCAAATATAGTACTTTTTAAAATGACCAAACTTTTTCACTTTTTTTCTTTCTGACTGAATTATTCTATGTCTTTTAAAGAAGGTCACTGTTTTTTGAATAAATGTGGTACATGATTAAAAACTTTAGGAGAAAAGTTAAGTTTGACTTGTGGTTAAAAGACACAGGTCCTCTATTACTACTGTGATGAATTCACAAACTCCCACATGCAATTTAATATAATATTAGAGGGAAACAGGTAGATAAAGTGAAATAAATTTAGCAATAAAATTAGGGTTTACAATGTACCTACATCACATATGAATTATAATCTTCAACTATTTTTAAATTATTTTAAATTATTTCTTGCAAGGTATCAGTGGTACTGAAACGTAGAATTCTGAAGAGTACAAACAATTCCAAAACCACAATATATTCATTTAACATTATCTTAACTTCCTAATGCAGTCATTTAATAGAGCTGGGGAAAGAAAGTGAACGAAGAACAAAATGCAAATTTCACTAAGGTTTCCCTTCTACTTACTCCTGTGTTCTAAAAGAGAACAGAAGGTAAGAGAATAAAGGAGAAAAGGCTCCCAACTATAGATCCAGGAAGATGTAAGAACATCAAACTGAACAAAACCCGAAAAAGCTCACATTGGGTGCAAAATAATCAAATTGATGAAAATCAGAGATAAAGAACAAATGTCAAAGTCAGAGGAAAATAAGAATGAACTATGGATACGTTCCGTAATTTAGCTGAGTCTCAAATGTATTATCCCAAGTAAAAGAAGCCAGATTGAAATGGCTACATGCTGTTTGATTCTATTTATATGGCATGCTCAAATCTTTGCAAAACTCTAAGTATAGAACACATATCAGTGGTTTCCAGGGGCTAGGGTGGAGGGTGGTATTGACTAGAGGGGCACTAGGGAATTTTCGTGGATGATAAAAGTATATATCTTAATGGTGGCTGTGATTGTTTGATAGTACGTACTTGTTGAACTTTCAGAATTGTGTGTTACAAAGGATGTATGTAAATAATACCTTTTAAAAATATGGAGGTATGTGGAAAAACTCTGAAGAAAAACAATGGTTTGACAGAGGTGATAGAATTTGAATTTAATATTTAAAACTTGGTATGATTAATATGAAAATTTGATATTACTTGTTTAATGAAAAATATGGTTAAGTGAGGTACAGAGTGCTTAGGGATAAACTTACTGTAATTAACCCCCTTTATTTTCACTTAACCATACCATGAACAACCTTGGCACAATCAAGGAACTCAAACCAATCATGAAATTCAACTCATACATTTTACAAGTGAAGGAGGGGAGTCCTGGAGAGGAAATAATTTTCTTACTACACAATGTGAGTAGGGAGCTGGACCTGAGGTTCCACTTGAAATTCCTGACTCCATTACTCCATTAAGTAGTTAAATGTCAAGTCAAACCCCTCTAAATTACAATGGGGTCAAAACGACCTGGCACTTCTTTATTTTGTCAGCCACCACTTTGGGAAGGCTGCATTTGTAACCTCATGCTGATATGTTTAGAAAACCCTCATAGCAAGCGGCAATGCTCTTCATTTTTTGATAATCATACTTCTCACACTTTAGTGTAATAAGCAATATAAATGCAGATATTTATAGATTTCTCAGCTAAAATCACTAAAGCTTACTCACTGTTAGCAGAAAGTAGAGATTTTACCTTGTAAAGTATGGAACACTCTAGCATACGAAATCTCAAATTATTCTTTTAATTAAGCATAGAAAAAAATGGCTATTTACATATGGGGATTGGAAATGATCAGGGAAATATCCTATTGCTATAACAGTATCTTTTTAAAACAGTGGTCCAACTTTCATACTCCTGAGAATGAGAATTCTCTGTGAGTGTGAATTTCATTTCAGTGTTGCTAGTTGCTTTCTTATAGGAGGATAATACATTATAATTTCTGTTGACTTATTTACTTTAGCTTTCTCTCCAGAGTCTGTGTGTCCCGAGCATCTAAGCTGTTCTGTGGATATCTGATTTTCAGTCCAGGCTTAACAGCCAGCTTCTTGGCTCTTTCTGAGCCTGGTTCACTCTCTTCAATTTGAAGGATAAGGTGACTTCAAAGCCCAATAAATCTTGGTTCAAATAGTGACACAGCCATTATAAACTTGGATAAGTTATTGAAATAATGTAAAATGGAATAGTGATATTTCATAAAGCTTCCTTGACTCTTTACCCAAACAAGAATGCCATTAGCTGACACAGACTAGGCCCTCTAGATGCTGTTTCTCTCTGGTCCCTTGCATTAGACCTCTTTGTATGGTACATAGACCATATTTGTATTTTGGCGCTATGCTTCTGTGCTTTCTGCTAAGCACCTTCCATGTGCTTCTCCAGACCAGCTTCTATACTTCTCCAACCTGCTATGTGTGCCCTGGGATACTCATTTACAGACTCCTTTGCCCTTTCTCCATATGGTCATTTTGTCTCGTGGGAGGCTCTGTTAGGAGAACGGAAGTTTGGATGACTACAAGGTCAGTACATTTTTTGTCAGCTTCTTCCTTGACAGGTTACAGTAAGTTGCTTGTTTTTCTGCCAAAGGCATAGCTCCTAGTAGTGGGCCATCAGCCTTCCCTTTCCTGTCTCAGTTCTGGTTGCTCCTTGTCCTTGCCTCTTCAGTCCAAGGGTGGCAACTCTCCCATAAGTAGCTGTGGAATACTGTACTCTGTCTCCTTGATGTTTGTTATTTTTAATTTTGTCTATGCTTTTGTAATAATACATTTTAAAACTCTTCTTTATAAATCTATCTTTGTCTTTCCAGATCATACCTGATACATAAGCATCATGGCTCTAGATAACTCAATGTGGTGTTCTTTAAATTTCAAACTATCTTTGATCCCACTATAAGGATCAGGTATCCGCAAATGTAGATGACAGAAAACTAGAGAAGAAGTAAAGTGCTACTGACCAGCTTTGTCACTCCTCCATTTGAAATCAGCCCTTGATGAGGGAAGTGACTAGAATTGATCAGAATAACTAGAGATAAATTTTTGAGGTATGAAAAATAAGTAATAAAATAAATTTAGGAAAAACTTTTTCAACTGGAAAGAGTATTTAAAAGGAAATGAAAGAAACCTTCTCACCTTAGCAAACTTGAAAGTTATAAAGAAAGGGAGATATCACTTATATTAATGGAAGCCAAAATAATAGGAAATTAAGATAGCTATTTCTGATGTTATTCCCAGAATAGATTTATTAATGAAAATCTTCCACTGCTGGGAGGGAAGGTGATACTTATATATTTCAGGGGGGAAACTCTCCTTAAATATAACTAAGAATAGAATTTCTTAAAATTATGTCTGTAATAACATGCGATATAGCTTTCTAGGAGAAAATTACCAATAGAGTACAGAAACATATTATATAAATACTTTTTAATGATAAGTCTTTGATGATCACTGAGAACTATCTCATTATATCAGTGGAGAATAAATGGTAGCTAAAAAATTTCTGGTCAGAATTATTTGAAGGGATCATGGCAAATTAAATGCATGATAAGATTAGAATAACTTTAAAGCTTCCTTCAATATTTTCAACCTGTTTCTATGAAATTATTCTATGTTATTTTATCTCTACTGACAGTCTCAACTTCTATTTAAGATAGTGCCTATCCCAGATTAAAGTGAGGAGAAATTGAAACCTATATGTGAATAATTCATATCCACCCAATACTCAACCTGAAAATAATGTGAACTGACTATTTGGGAAAGTATTTCAATTTGCCACTTCGCCTTGGCAAGTCCAAAAATGGGTGAAAATTTAGTAAGAAGAGAATATTTTTTCAACTTTCAAGTATTATGATTGTATTAATTAGTTTAAAGGCCCACATGTGGTAATAAGAGATTCAAAAACAATTCATTGACTTAAAAAGTTAAGTTTATTTCTTATTCATTGAACAGTCCAGATATATGTTATAAATTAGTAGATAGTTCTACTCAATCAAAGTCCCTAATGGAAGCTCTGGCATCATCAAAGCATGGCTTAATCACAGAGTGGCTATCCTGGAAAAGGCACAAATCACTTCAACTTTATTTGTTTGGGCTAGAACTTACCCACAAAGTGACTACAGACTTCAGAGGATCAAAGAAATAAAGTTCAGCTGTGTAGGTAGGGAAAAAATTGGGATGGCTTTTTGTGGGTAGCTATCTTTTTTAATCAAAATTGCTGCAAAACTTTGAGAGGTCACTAGTCAGCCCTCTATTCCAATCCCTTGCTTAAAAGAAAGCTAAACTTTTGTGGGAGGGGTATGGGTTATTGAGACTAGTGTAAACCAGCAGAATATATGGGCCAGGCAAGCTCTTCCCAGTGCTCTGATAAGAAACCCTCAACATTCAGGATACACAAAATAATATATAAAATGGACATTTATTAATACTTTACTTGACCAGAATTTAAAAACTTTTTATTTTGGTATAACATAAATTGTTTATTCCTCCTAGCATTAGTATTCTAATCACAAGAATATACAAAATAGATCACCTGCCACTCAGATCTATTTTAAGAAGTAACTGAATTCTGTACATACAGAAGTTGGCATATAAACAAGTTTTAAAAAATAATTATTTTATTTCTTATTCTTTTGGACAAAAACATTTTGAGTTCCCCTTGACTCTGCACTTTTCCCTTGCTGTTTTCTTTTCCTAGAGTGACCTAATTTCATATTCTACTTATTACCACAAATCTGTATTTTTCCCATTCTTCTAGGAAACCACCCTGAAGACCACTTCACCCTTGAGCTTCCCAAATTCCCTTATCTGGGCTCTCCCTTCACTGTTTACACTGATTACAACATTTCATTTGTAACAATGAGGACATTGTTATTTCCTTCCTTAAATTAAAGTTGTCTTTAAACTTCTCTCAATTTTCCAAAATACAAAATAAATTTTGGAGTTCTTGCTGAGATGTTTCCTTGAGGATATGAAACCTGAGTTGACCATTGAATGATAAGATTATTTAGATCTAGATGTAAATCTGCCAAGAACAGAAGGAACCAAGATGTGGTATTAAAAAGTAATCTTTTTTAATGGCAAATGAGAGAAAAATACTGATAGTCAAATAAGCATTCATTATTACCAGTCATTAAACAAATGCTATCTGCTACAAAAAAAACTAGTTAGGAAATGTATAAAGTTATAAAAGATCCATGATCTGTTCTGAAGCCGTTTATGTGATTTTTTTTTTCTGGAAGTGGAAAAGGATTTGTACTACCTATCCACATTCTCTCTTCTTCTCTCCCTAGAGATAAAGTCAGCATGTTTTCACATCAATTAATTAGGGTTAAGAAACCTATCTATGGTCATGAGTTTTGAATTCATCACTGAACCCACACAGAAGCAGAACAAAATATTTTTGTCCTGTTTTTAACATTCTCTCTCCAATAAAAAAGATATCCTTAATTTTTGACTCCTTGTCCAGAACATATACCTTGGGGACATATAATGATATACTGGAGTAAAATGTTAATCCAAAAAACAAGTATAACTTATTTCCTAAAATGTTAAGTAATTCAAAATACTAATTTTACATGAAGGTCCAGGTACAGTATGGAATAGAGAGTTATAACAGTAGTTTTAAAACAAAACATCAGAGCTCATAGAATTGTATACTTGTACTGGCTGTTTCATCTTTATTCCCAAGAGTCATAAGTTACAAATCAACGCTCTGCTGCTCTTAGACTGTTATTTTAACTTAGACAACATAATATGAAGAATTGTTAACTAGGTAGATAGTTGTTAACTAGCTAACTGAAAGGAACAAGAGGACAGCTAATGTATCAAGGAAGTAGCAGCTTTGAGAATCAGCTTTCATCATTAAGGGTGAGATAGCAAAGAAAAAATGCTAGTATTATTAAAACTTAGAAATTTAACACTACTGATACTCATACCACATGGGGGAGCATAAATGTTGTACTGCTTAGTTTAACAGCTCTGATCTTGCAGAGACAACCTCACGAGTCTGGGACTCAGATCCCTGATGGGCAGACACTTGACCTGCTAGTGCTAGTCTCTGTAGGAGGCACAATGAGGCTGATCTGGCAGACTGGAGAAACTGTCGATTGACATCTCAACGACAAATGCTCAGGACTTGATGGCTCCACAGGTGAATTCTCCTACACAGTTGAAGGATAATTAATATCAATCCTTCTCAAATTCTTCTAAATGTTTAAGAGGAGGGAACACTCCCAAACTCATTTTATGAGATCAGCATTACTGTCATTCCAGCCAGACAATGAGGCTACAAGAAAAGAAAATTATAGGCCAATATTCACGATGAGCATAAATGGAACAATTCTCAACAAAGACTAGCAAACGAAACTCAGTAGTATATTAAAAGGACTATATATCACATGAAGTGAGATTTGGAATACATATACAAATCAATAAATATGACACACCACATTAACAAAATGAATCACAAAAAATCATATGAATAGCTCAATAGAGGCAAAATTTAACACCCTTTCATGGTAAAAACTCTCAACAAATTAGGTATAGAAGGATGTAACCAAGAAAAAGAAATAAAAGTGATTCAAATCAGTAAGGATGACGTAAAACTGTCTCTGTTTGCAGATGACATAATCTTATACATAGAAAACCCTAAAGACTATACCCAAAAACTGTTAGAACTAATAAATGAATTCAGTAGAGTTGTGGGATATGAAATCAACATACAAAAATCAGTTACATTGTTGTATACGAACAACAAACTACCAAAAATTACATAAAGGAAACCATTCCGTTTACAATAGCATCAAAAACCTATTTAAAATCAGACAGGGAAAGATAAATACTGCGTGACATCACTTATATGTGAAACCCAAACACAAATTTTTTTAGGACAACATGATATTTCTTTAATGACTGCCACCATCAGTATGGTATCATTGATGTGTCAACATACAGTCAAAATGAAGGTAAAAGATAGGGTGGGTCCTGTCTGGACCATTTTACCTCTTAGAAAAAAAAAATACAGAAATCAGAACCAAGTTAATCCCAGGACCACATTTCTTTTTTAAATTAAATTTATTGGGGTGATACTGTTTAATAAGATCATATAGGTCTCAGTTATACAGTTCTATAACACATAATCTGTATATTGTATTGCTAACAAAATTTTCTGAACTTATGGAAGCAGAGAGTAGAATTGTGGTGTTTAGGGATTGGAGCTGGGAGAGGTTGGAGAGATGTTGATCAAGGCGAATGAAGCCGTAGCTATGTCACATGAATAAATTTAGAGATATAATGTGTAGTCATAGTGACTATATTAATACTGTATTGAACACTGAAAATATGCTAAGAGAGTAGACTTCAGATGTACTTATCACACACACACAAAGATAAAATACCTACGTTACATAAAGCAAAAATATGTTAATTAGGTTACCTTTAGTATTCATTTCACATATATATATATAAAACCATCTTTTTGTACAACTTAAAGACACACTTATTTATTTAAAAAATAAAACTAAGTACATAAATTAAACCTCCTGCAAACTGAGTTCATCTGCTATGATGGGAAGGAACTGTTTCTACTTGAGTCAAGGAGGCTTTCTGAGTTAAACTGATGGGGACAGAAGACAAAGAATAAAACAGAAAAGATCAAACCCCTTCCTCCTCTTCCATCCTTGAACCTTCCTCTACCTACCCCTGTTGGCAGAGCCTACAAGAGAGTCAGTTGACAAAACAGAGATGTGGTTGCCAAGTTCCAGATAAGAGATAACAAAGGTCATTTTTTTTAATAATTGATTTACACAAATCAACATCAGTGCTTCCTACTTGCCCGTAGTTTAGCTTACCAAAACACAATGCAGATAATGCGAAACTAACATTATTCTCATTAAGGCATATTAAAAAATATTGTTAACATCAGATTCACATGCTTTCATTCATTTTATAAAATAAAATATTATTCATAATGCCTGAGTGAGATTGAAGGTGAACTAAAAATATAGCCATTCACATACCCTAAATATTGAAATTTACGTAGCTTGCAGTAAGTCCTGCATCATTAAAATTGAACTCATTAATTATGCACCACATATAAATGTTCAGGGGAAAATGTTGGATTAATACTATAAAAATGACTGTGATATGAAAGTCAGGGGTCATTCAAAGACATTCTGCACAATAGATTTGTTTTCAGACATAGCCTTATATTGAATTTCTTTGACTTGGTGGTATAACCTGCCTTGGATAAAGGAGCAAAGATAAAAAAGGTCTTCAGGTTTTCATCAAGCCCAGTAATTATTTTCTACACTTTATGGCATACATAAGAAATGCTTCCATGAAATTCCTCTGCCTAGTTACCTTAAGTCATTATCAAATTCTTGAAAAGCTCATTTTACTTTTTCCATTGCTCTCCTGAAACACTTAATTAAGGGGTCAGAATGATGCCTGAAACTGACAGATTGTCAGTACACTTTGTAGACTGATGTATGAATGAATGGATGAATGAGAGGATGTGTGAATAAAATAATAATTATGTGTGAAGCACTTTTCATGATTCTTTGTGAAGTATACGAGAAGTCTTACTCTATCTCACACATACATTGAGAGGTTGTATGATGGCTAACTTTATGTATCAACTTGACGGGGCTAGAAGTAAGGTGAGCAATATTTGATTAAACATTTTTTTTTTTTTCTCTGAGGGTGCTTTTAGTTGAGATTAATATTTAAATCCTCAGACTGTGTAAAGCATGTCATCTTCCTTAATGTGGGTGGGCCTCAACTAATCCATTCAAGGCCCGAAAAAAATGAAAGGGCTAAATCTTCCCAGAGTAAGAGAGAATTCCTCCTGTGTAACTGCATTTGAACAGGGACATGGCTTTTGCTTGCCTGAGGACTTGAACTGAAATATTGATTCTTTCTGTGCCTCAAGCCTGTTGGCCTTAAGATGAGAATGACAGCATTGATTGTCTCGTTTCTCAGGCCTTTAGACTCATTCTGGAGCTACACCATTAACTCTCCCGGGTCTCCACCTTGTCAGCTCACTCTGCAGACCTTGGGACTTGTCAGCCTCCATAAACTCGTGAGAAATTCCTTATAATCTTTCTGTCTCTCTCTCTTTCTCACTCTCTGCCTTCCTGTCTCTCTGTCTCTACATCTCTGTCACCATTTCTCCCTCTCCTCCCTCTCCCTTTCTATTTATATATATATAGATGTGCATACACGTACATTGGTTCTGTTCTCTGAAGAACTCTGACTAATACAAATAGTGACTCAAGTAAATGAAACAAGGAGATAGAATAGAGATAAAAGACCTCTTGGCTTTTCAACTTGAACTTGAAATTTGTATACATCCTATACATCTTCTCTGATGCCACTGTTATAAAAATTACCACTACTACTAGCTGCCATTTATTGTCAGTTTCTGCCAACAGCATACTATCCATTTTACCCATTTTATCTCATTCATTGCTTTGAAAAATTTTTGAGAAAAAAACCTGAATATGAATGAATAATAACATGTCTAAGCTTACATGGCAAATAAAAGGAAAACCATATATTTGAAACCATGGTCTTCTGATTTCAGATTTTGCATTCTTGATAGTTGTGGCTCTAACATTAACTCATTGGGTACCCTTGGGCAACTTTTCCTTATTTTCTCTTTGATTGCTTTACTTTATAAAAATGAGGCATTACATTTGATTATCTTTACTACTTCTTCCAGCCCTGAAAGTGTGTGATTATATAATCCATAAGAAGTAAATTAAAGAAAAGGAAGGCAGTGCTCCAATCCCATAGGGGGTCAAGGCCAGATAAACACAGTGTCAAGTCAAACTCAGGACTAGATTAGCACCTCTACAGTTATATGGGAGAGTTGAAGGATATCTTAAACAGCAGTTTGGAAACCCTTTGACTAACCTAAAGGATTTTGCCTACTATTCTTGCGTGTCTGTTATCTCCATCAGTTTTGAAATATTAAGCTAGATAAGTAGATAAAAAGTGCAGTTAGAAATCAGTGTGTATGGGTGTGTGTTTCTTTCCTCTTTCTCTCTCCTCTCTGAATATGGCGTGTATCCTTTCCATATTCTGGGTTCTTTTTTCCCCAGCCCATTACTAACCCAAGGTCACTGAGTCTTGCTTTCCTAGGGCCTGAACACCAGTGCTTCTCTATCCACACATTATTTATCTTATTCATTGTTCCCTCACAACTCTGAAAACAAATCTGGTAGACTAAGCATGTTTTCCAAAGAGCATATTACACAGATTGTTAAATTTGTTTTTACCAAGGGAAAAAAAGCTTCTACTACCAAATAACTTTAGAAAAGACTAAATTAAACACAATTATATTAGTTTTTTTAATCACAGAACTTCTCAGAGCTTTTAATGTGTAAATATGTTCAACTAAACTTTAAGAAGAGGTTTATGCAATAGACTTCACATTTCATTTTACTCTGAAACCCTCTTTGCTCAAGGTGTTAACATAGGTAGCTATTTAGTTATAAATAAAGAAAGGAAGCAAAGGGAATCAGACATTGAACATAATAAACTAGGGAGCTGAGTTGGACAGCAAGCCTGCTTCAATAGGAAGTTGCAGCACTCATAGGCTCCCCCAGGGACCACTGCATCCTCCGCTCTTGGGACCTAATCCCAAAAGTGGACCGGAAGGATCATTACCAGTTGTTAGAAGGAATAAAACAGTAGATGAAATTCCTCTGCTGGACATGTGCACAGTGGAAGCCAAAATGGCATAAGCGGTCCTTCTGCTTTGAGGCATGTGCAGTAGGAGCCAAGATGATCACTATAAAAGGGAGGATGCTAAGTTGGGGGGAAGACAGATTGGTTAGGGGAAGGACCCAGCACAAGCTCCAGAAGAACTGGAAAATTAATTGGTTGGTTTGAAAGAAAGTCAGCTCCTTCCCAAGCCTGAGGTCATATAGTCAAAATTTAACAAGCCCTCTCCCCACCATAACACACATGTGTTTGCCCTCCTTCATGTGTTCTCTTTAGCAGTCATGGAGGTCTAGCAGCTGCAAAGGCTCCAAGCGAACTCCAAATGCAAGCCTGGGCACAGTAATGTATCCCTGGCTGGGGCACAGCTGGGAAAAGAACCTAAGCTACCTAGGTGGGGACAGAGACTGAACTGGATTAAAAACCAATGGCACAGAATGTCTGGACCCTGGCCATATCTCTGGGCTTGATGAAGACAAGGCTATACTTCTTCCACAGTGAGCCTCATGAAGATGAGTCACTGGGAATCCGGAGGCAGTCTTTTACTTCTACCCCAATAAATCATACCACTACACCTATCCCCCCTTGCATGAGTCTCTAGAAATACTCTTCTTGCAATTCTGTAAAAGGACCCCACTTTCACTGGCAAAAAAAAGCGTTCTGCAGGACTAAAGTTCCATAGGAAATATTTTGGATTCTCAGAATGCAAGTACCTTTGAATTCTCAACATGTAAGTAACTCAGTGTATTCACCTTTCCAGAAGACATAATTAAACAGAATGTAACTTTCTTTAGATCATGGGAATAGGTACTGCTAACTCTTTATGCAAAGGAGCAGTCGGTGAAGTAAAAACTAGTTTAGGAAGAGTCAGAGAGTTGTAAGAATCTTATCTATCCCATGATGTATGAAACATTATGCTTCCGCACCAAGGTAAAAGTTTAAAATATTAAAGATTGCTGTTCATTTGCTAATTCTAAATTTATAATGCATTTAATTTATTCTTTGGCAAACAAAGTTTTAGAAGTTAATCACACCATGAAAACATCACAAAGACCGACCTTTAGCATATGCTGTCTTTTGATATTAAAAACAAGATCACAATGAGTAATCTGATTCGAATATTGTTTATTATAGATATTCTCTAACTGTAGGATATAGTATAAGATGAGGAATTATAAGTCAAAGAATATGTGCATTTTTAATAATGATATGTTGCTGAGGAGTTTTCCATTACATTGGACCAAGTTACATTTCCATCTTTATTTTATGAGTATATTTTTTCCCACATCACCACAAATGTTAAACATTTTTTACTTTGTCAATATAATAGGTTAAAAAAAGCATGATTTTTTTAAAAAAATTACTTTTATAGAAAGGTTGAGTGCCTTTCATTTATATCTTTTGGGCAATAAGCTACATGTACATACTTGTTTCTTTTACTATTGTTTTGGGTTTTTTTCTTGTTATTTTTGTTTATTAAACTCTAAAACTTATATAAAACTTATTTCAGTTTTAGATGTGAAGTAATAACCAGTTTTTCCAAATGGTCAGCAAATTATCTCAACACTGAACAATAAATTATCCACATAATTTTTATGGAAATCCAACATATTTGGGGGCATTACTTCCAGATTTTCTGGTTGCATTGATTAGTTGGTCTCTTTATGTACTCATATTACACTATTACACTGTCTTAATTATTTTAGGTCTGAACTACATTTTGATATATTAATTTTCTATGTTATATCTACTTATTTTCAGGATTACTTTCCAGTTATTTAAAAATTAGTATTTTTGTTTTGATTATATATGTTTCTAAAACAAGTTAGAAATGATTAACACATTTGGAATGTTGAGTCTTTTTGTCCAAGAACATAGTATATCAAGTAAGAAATTTTTATAACCTCCTAAATAGCAATTTTTTTAAATGTGAGCATAATTTGGATTTTGCATAAACCTTTTACAAATTATAAATTAGTTATAAGGCTGAACTATAGAAAAAGTAATGTAAGTATTTATACTAAAAATTATTATCTAGGAGTTATTGTTTATACCTTAATTTCTTGGATTATTTGGAATTTATTTTAACCCAGATCTTGTTTTCATGGTTTCTTTTTTCACTTTATTGGCCAACTACCTAACCAGTAGATTATTTTTTTATGGGTAGAACTCATTTATATAGAAAGAAATGCCTTTAATACAAGGACCAATCCTGAAAAATCCATGCATAAAGAGCAACTAAGACCATTAAAAACAAAACAAGGAATTGAGAGAAGCTTGATCATAATGAAAATTTGATTTGCAAAAATGTGAATCTCTAAAAACAACATGTGTGAGGATTTCAGTTGGACTTTTTAAGCTTTGAGTAATACTATAGTGTTATGTATGGCATAGGAAGGAAATAGAACCAATTCTAAATAAAATTGTGATTTATGTAACTCACTTATCTCAAATTAGAGCTAAACTCTAATATTTGGTTATAGTTCTACGTAGTTTCCTTACATTCTCCAGGGTTGATCTGGTTATTAGCTGATAGATAAATTGATTAGAAAATGAATTGTCTAAAATCTTTATTCTCCATTGGAATCATGCTGCATGGAGGGTGACAAAAAATTAGTGGCAGAGATTTTGGGAGATAAGACTAAAAAAGTACAGGAGGAAAATATGATGCCTTTAGATTTAGCTCTTGGCGTATCTATTTCATATGTGTAGCACGTACGTGACTGCTTGCTCAAGGACACCTTCCATAATACCCTCAGAGTAATCCTTGATCTTAGCTCTATCAATGCCTGGTGTGGACATCACTCAATCTTAGGGCTGCACAGGGTTACCAGGCTCAGAGCTGACTCAAGGGCCCATGACACATGGCAGGCACATCTGCTGTTGGAGTTCAAAAACAGCTGGAGATCCTTTTCTTCTCCCCTTTCTGGGTTCTGAATATGCTGAGAAGAAGAAAGAGTAAAACAGCCAGGAGATTAAGTATCAGTTTTATTCATTAGATAAGCTAAGCAAAAAGCATTTTGATGTGAAAGCCAAATGGGCCATTTACTTGAACTGTAGGAGGAGGCAGATTTATCAAAGGAAACAAAGATACCCAAAGCCCCCTGAAGAGCCTGCCCCTGGAGAAGCAGCCAAAATATATCCTTTCTCAGGATAACTCCTCTCAGTAAAAGGGCTGACCTAAGTTATGAATGCTCAGTTAAAGTCACCAAATTTACCCATCAGAAATATCCTTTACCTCACAATGG